>JAMBLF010000483.1:0-262241 GCA_030578115.1 Leucoptera coffeella
TATAAAAACAACACTCGTAGCAACAATTGAAATAATAGTCAACGTAACAGGGAGAAACTTATTTGGCGGATATTGCGGAATGCGCCAAAACACGGCGCTAGGTGCAGAAACTGTCGGGGCGTACGTGCCTCGCGTGTCAAGCGCTGCGGATTGAATGAAATTATTATTTGCCTCAGACCACGCCATTTTGTGAGACTTGTCAAAAATAGAAATGTTGGCACGTGTTGGGATAGCTGCTCTAGTACAAAGGGGTGGAATAAAACTTTGATGCTCAATTAAGACTCTTCCAAGAAGTGCGCTCGTGTACTAGTAGCGCCATCTCGAGGCGGAGCATGTGAGTTAATTGTTTCTTTGTGGATCAAATAGTAAAACCTTTTATTATTGAGACTTAGTGCTATATTTAAGCATTATAGATACCTAAATTCTAAGTTTCTGTATACTCCAAAGAAAAGGAGAGACCTGAAGGTTACCTTCACCACAAATCATACGGAAAATCAGAGTAACGAGTATTTCTTCGCAAAAAGTATTTGCGTATAATATGAGACATCGGGAAAACATTACCATATATATCTCTTTGGCGGCGCGTGCAGGATATATTAAATTTCATACCTATTACTTTCGCGAAATAAATTATCGTTATACTCAGAACAACTTTTGCTGCCTACGGTATTGGGCGAAACAAAAAGTAATAACCGTACGTCAGGCTTGGAGAGTACATATTTGTAAATAAATATACCTTAAGTCAACCGTAGGATCTGCGGCGGTATGGGACTTAAATAAAATGGAAATAGCTGCCTTCTGTCAGCTGTAATGTTATAGATATTGTTAAACACTCGCGATTTATACTCATTTTATTTACTATGAGAGACCGGGTCATATCACGATAAATAAATAATGATATCTGATTACCTTTATTTTGCCCGACGTTTCGAGTCTTCCCGCGACCACGGCCTATGAAACTGGTGCGAAACGTCGGGCAAAATAAAGGTAATCAGATATCTTTATTAATTTATCGTGATATGACCCGGTCTCTCATAGTAAATAAAAAGCTGTAATGTTGTAAGAGGCGACTAAGCAAGTAGGGGTCACGGATCGTTTTTGGGTGAACAAGCAACGCATCATCACCTTTATACAATGACATACTTAAATCTGAGAGTTTCATCGGAAAAAAAATGTGTTTAATTCCGTGAGGATTATAGATGTGAGTTTGTATAAGTACCCACATGTAATTATGAGGAATAATAACATACTGCATTTAAGTCCTTTAATCCCTTTCAAGATGCCTGGAAGAACGGCAGTTAATTCATATTCTTTTTACGTCCCAGTCTTGTATGGGACAAAATAAATTAGTTTTAAATTAACTACCCGAAAGCTATATTGCACCGTTGATGACATATGCATTCTAATTTTGAATAATTATTTGGTCATACAACAACTCCTAGTAGGTCATTCACAACTGGGTCACAATGAACAGAAAATTCTAGATCAGTCTAGAATATTCCTTTATCCCTAGTACGTCTGTACCATTATAAATATTTGAGATTAAAACATTTATCAAGCGCGCATAGTGGGATGTCGTAGCGGCGATTTCCTCTGGGAAATCAAACGCCGAATTTATCATTCCGCATATGAAACAAGAGTCATCTTTTTGCTTGCATCCGTCGGTTTGCAGGTGAACTGAATACTGTGGGATCTTTTATTGAAATTGTACTGAAATCTAGGTTGTAAAGAGTTACTACCTATTTTTCTGGTGTGTTATGGTAGAGTCAGATACTGTTGTTTCTTGAATCTATTTCTTGTTATACATCCATTAGTAAGCGGCCGTAGCCCAGTGGGTAAGTCCTTTGATTTCTTATGAGAAAGGTCATAGGGTCGAATCCCAGCCATGGTATGTACCAATGAATGAAATTTAAATATGTATTTTTCATTTACGTACACAATTTACCGCCGCTAGTGATGAGGTGTTATTAAAGTCAAGTTTTCGAATTTTCTATGTAGGTACATTTTCACAATGAAAATACATTTGTGTAATGCACTAAACACAACGACAAGGAAAGCACGTCGTGAGGAAACTTACCTATTCCTGGGAACAAGTAATAGTCAGTACTTATTACTATAAAAGGCTATAAAAATACTTATAAAAGGCGACATGGCTGTTAATTGAGTACTTTTTAGCTAGCTAACGCGTGCAATGTGACCATATAATTACTACCTCCGCAATAGCGGAAGTAAACAGACAGAGTAAGATTATCTAGCAAGGGATAATGGTCGTTTAAGTGTTGGTAATTGTTTTCTCTATATCCATCAGTAAACCAAAAGTTACTGAATTGATTTTATGTCTCTGTGTAGCCTAAAACTGATAAAAAGAATGAATTTACAATTATGTTCAACATGCATACTACATTCAAATCTAGTTTCAAACTACTACACCAATTCCTGTTTACTAATTTACACGACCCTTTTATATTATCAATCTCATCGTATCTAGTAAACGTTCCATCTGACTGCACTCGCTACTCCCATCTTGGCTTATTAATAATTGCCCTTAATAATCTCCTTAGTACAATCACGTTGAGCTAATTAGTTCGCCGAGGATTAAGCTCACTGTACCATGTCATTAGTATTAAAATTAATATAAGCTAAATCTGTACTGCGCGTCCTTAATTTCCTTCCAACTTTATATAAAATCCTTGGGCTAACGACGTAAGTTTAATGATTGGGAAGCTTTTTTGCTTACTTGTAATGTGGTAGTAACATAACAGTAATGTAACATACATACATATCACACCTCTATAAGGGTAGGTAGAGATATGAACATTTGTATATATGATATAGATAGAAATGTAACATTTTTTATCATATATTTAGCTACCATCTTTTAAAACTAACACTATTCAAAGACATCCTTGTACTGTTGTTGATATTGTATTATGACACTGAATACTGATATTAAAATATTTCGTGTAGGAGAAAATTATAATTTAGAAAGGCATGTTTTTTAATTACAATCCCGATGCTATGGGTTTGCGTTGTAAGCCTGATTTTTGACACAATAAACCATTTTCTTCTACTTTCAGCTTATGCATCCTTTCTTACACAACTTCCTTTCCTTTTTCCATACGATCCCACAAATTCACACTTTATCTATTGCTAACGTAATGAAATTAATCAGCACCCCTAATCACTTCCTTCCCTAAACACCAATGTACATGAAGCTTACAACCGAGTGCCGTTATTGCTTCCGCCGTCGATAAGTTTTGCTTTAGTAAAATATTCTCGAAGCTACAGCGTTTGTCGTGGGTTGGTTCTTGAAAATAAATTGTTGTTAAAGTTGTAGCGAATAAATTAAGATACATAAATGTTAAGGGTTTGTGATCTGGAACTTATTGTAAGAAGAGACACAGGACCATAAGATTGGGTTACTTTTTGTTCTAATCAGACTTTGAATTGATACTTTTTTCTAACTTTTTCAATGGAGATTCGGAGTAATTTGACTAAGGTACTAGGAAATGTTCTCATGTCTCTAGAGTTCTGTCCATCCCCAAAGGAATGGAATTAATGAACGTAAATGTATATATAAAATATAAATTCTTGTTATCCTTGGTATTTCAGAATTGATACAAACTATATCGTAGGTATATTTCATTTTACAAGATCATGTAAACTCACGGAAAAGAATAATTCATAAATTGCACACAAATTTCACCATACCGTTACTCTTTCATTACAATTTACACAACTATCTTAAACAATTAGTTTACAATAATAATCGATGTAACTTCTACATTATAGTTATTTTTAAACACTCGCGATTTATACTCATTTTATTAATTATGTGAGACCGGGTCATATCACGATAAATTTATAAAGATATGCGATTACCTTTATTATGCCCGACGTTTCGACCCAGGTACATAGGCCATAGTCATACGTCATACGTCGGGCATAATAAAGGTAATCACATATCTTTATAAATTTATCGTGATATGACCCGGGTCTCACATAATTAATAAAATTCTACATTATAGTTCTTAAATCACTATCTTAAACACAGTAAGACACATAAAGCTCCATTCGCTGGGAATCAGGGGCGCCCCTCGAATGCAGGCAAGGAAAGTTTCATAACAGAACGACAAATGAGCCGGCGCTGGCTCTTGCAGATAAAGATATTACAACTTAAATAAATGTGTGTGCTTCATTGCAGGAAACCTCTTAAGGTAATCTGGGCTTTATTTTGTTTTATTATACCATTGGGTGGGTGAACGAGGTTTCTTGGTTCTATTGTTTGTTTGGTGTGTTTTGTGTTAGGGCAAATGTTGACAATAAAATGGTAATTGAATATTTTTTATTCATCATCGCAATTAATCGTGTAACTGATTCATTGTATCTGTCTTATTTGTGAATTTCATTCTCTTTTATTTTAATACTCGTATTAGAACCTTTGCATATCTACGTATAACATTGTACTATGTACATCAATTAGCATAAAATACTTGTTATACACTTTCCAAACAATATTAAATTGTAATGTGCACTTAAAATTCAATATTTCATTACTTATCCTACCTCTTTTTTCCTCGAACAAAGATCTCCATTTACAGCAAACGTAAAACCTGCCATAAACATTACATGGAACTGGCAAGCCAACAGGGGCCCAAGTCCACTAATGCGTTTTAGCACAAACGCAGTTCAATATCAGATAAGTAATACTGTGAGTTGATAGTGGATTAGCAAAAGTGTCAAATTCCACCATTGATATCAGCAAAAGTGTGAAATTTCGCTTTAAAACATGCTTTGTATATATTTCTTGTCATTAATATCATCATCATCAGCCTGTATCAATCCACTGTTGGACATAGGCCTCCCCCCAAATGACGCCACTTCTCCTGTCAGTGGCCGTTCGCATCCATTCGATGCCGGCCAACCTGCGCAGGTCGTCTTCCCACCTTGCGGGGGGCGCCCCACGCTACGTTTACTGAGACGCGGTCTCCACTCTAGGACTTTTTTGCTCCAGCGACCATCAGTCCTTCTGCATACGTGACCAGCCCAACTCCACTTCAGCGTGCTAATTCTTTTCATAATGTCGGTTACTTTAGTTCTCTGGCGTATCACCTCATTTCTGATGCGATCTACCAGAGAAACCCCGAGCATCTTCCGTTCCATAGCACGCTGAGCGACCTTGAATTTGTGGGCTAGTCCCGCAGTGAGTGTCCACGTCTCAGAACCGTACGTCATAACGGGGAGCACACACTGGTTGAAAACCTTAGTTTTCAGGCATCGTGGAATAGACGACGTGAGGACATGCCTTAGCCTTCCAAATGCTGCCCATCCGAGCTGTATTCTTCTGTCCGCCTCCCTCTCGAAATTGTTCCTGCCAAGCTGTATGATTTGGCCCAAGTAAGTATATTGCGAAACAACTTCTACGGGAGTGCCCCCAAGGGCAACCGGTCTCGGGACTACCAAGTCATTGAACATGATCTTGGTTTTTTCTAAACTCATCCCGAGTCCGATGCGTCGAGAAGCAGCATCTAGATCGGACAGCATTTCCTCCAGATCCTGCAGCGACTCTGCCATCAGGACGATATCGTCAGCAAAGCGGAGGTGCGAGATGTATTCCCCATTTATATTTATTCCCCGTTCAACCCAATCCAACGTTTTGAAAGCATCTTCCAGTGCACTCGAGAACAATTTCGGGGACATAACATCCCCCTGTCTGACACCTCTCTGCAACTGGATAGGTTTCGTGCCGTGGCTTTGGAGTTGAACGGTCATCATGGCGGAATCATAAATATGTCTCAGCACACTCACGTATCGCCAGTCGACTTGAGATCGCTGCAAGGATTCCATGACCGCCCAGGTCTCGACCGAGTCAAAAGCTTTCTCATAGTCCACAAACGCGAGGCAAAGTGGCTGGTTATACTCTTCAGTTTTCTGTATAACTTGCCTCAGCGTGTGAAATGTGGTCTATGGTACTAAAACCCCGCCGAAACCCGGCCTGTTCTGGTGGCTGAAAGCTATCAAGCCTGGCTGAGATTCTATTGGAGATGACCCTCGAGAACAGCTTATAGATGTGGCTCAGAATGTGTTATCGGCCTGTAGTTCTTCAAGAGGGTTCTATCTCCCTTCTTAAAGAACAAAACAGCCACACCTCTGCCCCAACATTTCGGAGTTCTTCCGGAGAAGATGACGCTGTTGAAGATTCTCTGGAGCTCCCTCAGAACCGGTCTTCCACCAGATTTCAGGAGCTCAGAGGTGATTCCATCCTCTCCCGGAGCTTTTCCATTTTTAAGCTGTTTTTAAAGCCATCTCAATCTCATCCATATCTATTTCGGGCATGTCCTCTGTGAAGTGGCGTGTTAATGTGGCCCTCGAATCGGAGGGGTCGGGAACAGGACTTCGGCAGCGCGAGCGGTATAATTGGCCGTAAAAATCTTCAATCTCAGACAAGATCTCTGGCTTAGAGGTGACCATGTCTCCACGAGCTGTCCTCAACTTCGTCATGTGGCTACGTCCCAGTTTTCGGGCGAATACGCGCATCCCACGGTTTTGCTCGATCAACTCTTTTATGAGGAGAGCATTAGCCTTACGTAGGTCACGTCGTATTGCCTTCTTTATCTGTTTGTTTAGCGTAGCTGTTTGCGAAGGAGATGTCTGTGGAGTTTCTCGTCTTAACCTCATAAGGTCCAAAGTCTCGTCCGAGAGATCCGACTTACGGCTCCCAGCTCGAGCCCTGCAGAACCGGCTCCCTTCCTCTCCAATTATTTTGGTCACATTTTCAAGGTCCTCGTCAACATTGGTCGCGGTGGTCAAGAATGGCAAACCGATTCTGGAGTTCCAATTGAAACTTGGATGAACCAGCGGCCATTTGCAGTCGGGTAGGTCGGAGCGTGGACTGCATCATGCGCATCCTTTCTTGCTTATAGTTGATATTCAGGGTGCCTCTTACCATGCGGTGATCACTTCCGGTGTTAAACCTGTTGATCACGGAGACATCCCTGAATATGTGCTGTTTTTATCCGCCATGATGAAGTCGATCTCATTAAAGTGTTTTCCGTCGGGACTTTTCCAGGTCCACTTTCGTTGGGGCTTTTTCTTATAGAAGGTGTTCATAAGATACAGCCCCTGCGATTCAAGAAAGTGGAACAACATGTGCCCTCTGGAATTCCGACTGCCAATGCCGTGTGGCCCCATCCTCGATTCACCACTCTCCCTTTGACCAACTTTAGCGTTGAAGTCCCCCATCACAACGTTGTTGTGTCATTAATATATTTCTTCGAATTAATAGGATTTCCTTTTATTTAAGGTTTCTTTTTACTTTTCTACAATTCCGAGCCTTGTACGTTGACATAATTTTGTTAAATCTAACCATATTTTTTACTTCGAGTGTACTTCTAGAGTTGTCACTTTTGCTAATCTAAAAATAGCGAATCTAGTTTAAACTTGTCAATTTTGCTAATATAAAAATGGCCATATTAGAAAATTATCAAATCCACTATACCAACTTTACACTAAACTGACCTGATATTGAACTAAAATTTGCAAAAAGCATATATGTATTTGGGCCCCTGGATATCCGAGGATATCCGTAACCACATTACACCTTTCACATGCCCTTACTTTGTTCAAGTATTCCCATCAAACTGTGGCTCGCTTCGGGGTACAGACACCCTTTAATCTCCAAAGTGTATTGCCGGCAGTAATTTAGATCTTGTCTGATGGTATTCTTTAAACTGCATAGTTGCTGAACGGGTATCAAAGGGGATATCGCTTCTTTAGATTAATTTGAGGTTAGCTGGTTTTTATAAAGGGAATGATTCTGATTGGTAGTCGTCTAATTGTAATTCTCTCTATGTTTATGCATGGTTTAAATAATTGTAAAGCTATAGTTAATTACGCTAATTGTTACGAGTAAGTGAGAGTTCCAATAGTCTAGTTTCATAATTTCCCGTATTATTGGCGCTTCAAAATATGTAATTAAAAAGCAAAATGTTGTGTATTTATTGAAAAAGACTATACTACAAAATTACCGCTTTGATAAACTGATTTACGTCGAATTATACTTATATATAACTTATGTGTACCTTATAAACTTATGTTATGACCTTGTTAAAGGAGAGAGACAAAAAACAAAATACAGTACCTGCAAAAATACATAAGTACCCTTACATGCAAGGAGTGCTTCCCGAAAAAGCAATAAAAATGTAAATGAAGTGGCGACGAGCTAATTTTATACCTACTTACCTACCTCCTCATATTAGATTGTGGTTCGTAAGAGGAACTTGAACGTAACAGAGTTTTGTGGCCCAAGGTTATGTTTGTTCTTTTGAAAATTATGGTCGTGGTGTTTGAAACCTAGACTTATGAAATGCAATGTTCAAGATCATATTGTTCCTTTGCAGTTATGATTTCCTTAGTTTTAAATCAGTCTGACACTGTTCCCAACATGCCTTAGAATGTGACTAAGAGATAATAGTAGAGAGAACGTCATGCCAGGATTTCAAATTATTACCACCAAAATTATTACAATAGTATCTAGTCTTCTCAATATGACGACCTCCGTGGTGCGATTGGTTAATCACTATACGCTAATCGTGAGGCCCCTAATTCGATACCCAGTGGAGGCTTAAGAACTACGCTTTTCTTCTGCTTTGCATTCTGGTCCTTGATTATATATGCTACATATGTATATATCCATGTATGATTATCAGTAAGTAATAAGTTTCTTAAATATACGTTGACTAGTACCTTTAACTTACTTAAATGTACTTAGCAGTCTCTTGTTCAATTGGTTTAATAGTGACCTACAATATTATATGATGATGGTAATAATATGACCACACTATAAGGATAAACATATGTGTGTGTATGTAAGGCTACGAAACTTACCTAAGCCTACATGGGTACTGCGAGTAAAGTTATGTAACTCTAGACTGACCCTGTCACTCTTCAATTATCTTACTTACAAACAAACAAGTTTAATGTGAAACTTAAATTAAGTTCAAAATTTAGTTAGGTCTTATGTGTGCTAAGGCAGAGCAATTTGGTTAGTTGAGGAATTATGTTTCGTATTTAGGGTGGAGTATAGTTATGACTTGATCTTATTATAGGACAGTGTAGCTTAACATAGTTATGTGTTGATTCAGGATTGAAGATTGTGAGTTTAACCCTGTCATATAGTATATAAAACATATAATTATTTTAGAGACAATGATTTGGTTTTTTAGGATACCAAATAAATCTTTATTTAAATTAAATAGAAATACAAACAGAATAAGTAAAATATTATTCACAGTGTTTTATCCGCATATTTATTTTCACTTGTTGTAATTATACGTCACGATTAATAACTAGCGGGACTTATCGCGTATGTTTTTATATAATAAAGTTACCTTTATTTACCCGACGTTTCGGCTACGTTGCAGCAGCCATGGTCACGGGCAGGCACGGCAGGATAAGTCCCGCTAGTTATTAATAATGAGTATAAATCGCGAATCTCTTAAAACTATAATTATACGTTACATTTTAACATCAAAGTTAGGCTTCACACTTATTAATTAATATTTATGTACTCATGTATTGGATCTAACTAAAACATCATTAAACGGCAACCTAAACAACGAAACCCTAGGGTACTATTTTTTTTAAAAACAAACCAAAAAGTGTGATAAAGTGAACCCTCTAAATTTGTTTTAAAAACTTTGGTGCTCTTTTCGTTAGTATGACTCGCAACGAGTTAAGGAATTATTGAACTTTTTTGGTGCCAAAACCACAAATTGGAACCAAACTACTTTTGTTATTTTGTCGGTTGAACCGATGGGTAAACTATTAAAACCAATTTGGATTCGAAATGAAAAAACTACTAACTATATGTATATAATCGGCACCATAAAGAATACGACAGACAGATAAACTAGTCATTCTATAGAAAGGTTAGCAAAGATGAAATATCCTCATTTTTTTCTATCCAAGCAAACCACTTACGCTTTACTGACAACATTTCACATCTTTACAAATAATCGTCGACTAAAGGAACTTCTAACGTCACCCTTTTCAATATGGCGTTAAAATACATAGATAGATACATATATAACGGGATAGGCGGAGATTATCGATTGCCACCTGTAACAATTCTGACAAATACATATATCTCGCTACACTCACAACTTTTAACCTTCATACATGTTCTTTTGTTATGTTAACCAACTAAGAAAACTAAATATATTGGATTATTAAAATAAAGCACAATAAAAGTAAGCGCTTTATGTAGCCTTCAAATAAGCTACATTTTCCAGTTGCAATTTTGTTCCATATTCGCCTTAAATCGTGTGAAAAGTACTCAGTGACCCTCTGTCATTTGCATGAGGGTTATTTTTGAAGTTGATTTCAGCGGTTTTGGTGCCTGGAAATTCACTATGTACTTTATCCCTATATTTACATTGATGACATAATTTTTTATCGTAAAAAAACATCTTATGATCTCTCTCAATTATAAAGTAGCGCTGTAATAATTTTAGTAAACACAATTATGTACCTTTATAAATATTTTCTATTTTCATAGAAGTATCTACCTGTATTCTAAAATAAATATAGCACATTTTTATCTAAAAAAGAACCTAATTAAATGTTTTTCCCAATAAATTACATAAACTTACCGAAAAAAATCGGCTATTTATTCCATGACATTCACAATAAGCCTCTATCGTGTGGCGCTAGCTAATTTGTCATGAGCATAATTCTATTAAGAGTCAAAACAAAGTACTTTCGCCTCTTTATCGGGTCAACTAACGGAATGGTCATTTGTCAATGTTAGCAATGCTTGACGGCTTGTCACATGCAATACTTTATTTCAGAGTAGGTTATGGGGTAGCCTAATAGGTCAGCATTTTACATACCTACATATAAATATTTAACTTACATTTCTCTATAAAACGGTAGGTAGAGATCACGGATCTCCATTTGCATCGATTATTACAAACCACTTTCATTCCTTTTCAATGTCTTGTCTAATTGACTGTCGTATGTATTTTTTATGTAACGTAACATATAAAGGTCAATATATCTTTGATTGATCATAGCTTTTATAAAACAATTATTTACCGTCTCATGTTATCTTACATATATAATAATAATAATAATAATATATAGTGAGAAACTATTTTGTAATTAAAAAAATCATATGGTGATCAAAATCTTCTACAATTTTATTAAATAATATACATATATCATCATGAATATAATGAGTGTTCTTTAATCTATAAAAGGTGTAAGAATAACTCCTTTCAATCACTTAATGTTTTGTTTCTATCATCATAAAAACAGAAATGTGATATAGATTTAAAACCTACTAATAAACAAAATAAAATCACTTATTAAAGTCACAATGTGTATGATAAGTAACTTTCGAACTAACATTTGGTTACATTCTAACTCTTCATATTAGCAACAAAATTACTGCTCCCATAACGAACTTTGTAAGCCCCACTCCAGCCTTAACGTTTTCTCTGACACTGTAACTAATTTATAGTTGTAGATATTGAATGAAAAACTTTTTAGTGCCCCTCACATTTCTAGCAAGTTTTAGTGCTATCTACAGTATGAAGTTTGATTTTGTTCGACGCATGAAGGCAAGTCCATTTAAGTTGGCTCGTAAAAATGTTGAAGGCACCTGCGGGTGAAACGTAATTTAAGGCTGAAGCTACTTTGAGATACATTCTCTTGATATGATGCTACTTAACGTAAGAGATGGTTAATTAGACGTAGGTGATAAACATGTCATCAAAAGTTTCAAAGACATATAATGTATGTGTAACTATTTATATGTACATATTATATATAGTAGATATTGATGTTTGTATCAAAATTTCAAAGCGATTGTTAATAAATATATATTTTGATTTGAGGTAAAATTCTGAAGTGGCTAATTAATACTCGTATACAGAAGTAAGAAAATTTACAACGTATTCACATGTATTCATACAAGTATTTTATCGTTCTGCATATATACGAATGTATTTCAAGGTAGGTTAACATTTCAACACAAGGTAAACAATACTGTCTGTTGAAATGTAAAGTACAGTAAGCAGTTATAACCAAACCCGAATTTTACCCGTCCTAACCCACCTTTCACTTCACTTCACTGCCAAATCAAAGACATATGACTACTATTTCCCTTCTTCACCCATTGATACGAGTTCACCCATAGAATAGTCCCATATTGATTAGACAGATAGTCGCTTTTGTTGGCTTAATAGGGTGTTGGCTTATGTCCGCAGTCCGGTTTATAATAAATCGAAAGGCGACGCTATCGGTCCTTCCCACGCATTGCCAGATTTATTGCAAAGTTTAGGAGTTTCTTTAGTATGAAAATGTGTGCTTTGGTTGATATTTTAGGCAATTAAATTATGTGTGTTATTGGATATCCATTAGTTATGCTTAAGAGGAATAAATGATTACATTATTAAGTCAATTTTAATTTAAATATAAAGAAGATAATATAAGATCTAATTTGGTTCTCAACGGCCGAAAAGGTTATTGCATATCTAAATATATACTTCGTATATGATAAATATAAAATACACTTAATTTTTCACATGCATGCTGATGATATTTATTTTACATGTCTAAAATCTAAAATATTATTCCACAATTTAGTCCCGTTTCGACAAAAACAGTGGAGCATATAAAATAACTGAAATTGTTGCGTGTTTTATAAAATCTTAAAGACTTGTCTCTTTTTTTCTCTATTCTTCTACTGCTAAAAAATATTGAAAGCCACCGGTATCGAACCCTCAAAACAGTCCAGACCTTGAATGTTTCCGAAAATGTGTCCCCGAAATGTGGCTTCCCTACGCACCGCTTTATTTGCCAGCATTTGCATAGAAACGCTTTTCCAGCACGCTCTTGTTTGTATAGTGAATATATTGGAGTAACAACTGCCTTGCGAAACCTTTTTGTCTCAAGTGCCTGCCGCTATGTGTAGTTTGGCCCTATAGTTGTTTTTTGTTGCTGTATGCTAAGCTTGTGAAATAGGTCAGTTAGAGAGCTCAGGTATTATAGCTGAGTACTGACTGTTTGGTCAACACGTGGATATGAGGTGCCCACAGAATTACTAACTCTGTAATTACAGATATAGACATACCGACTTCTGTTTACACCGCAAGGATCGTGACAGCGTTTGTCTTTTTAAATAGAGAGATTGCTCTGCGATTTCAATAAACATATTTTCTTGAATGTTCAACTCAAATTTATAAATGTGTTCTGTATTTAGTCATTGACAATAGTTTTCAATTTATGTTTATGTCAAATATTCCATCTAAGTATTAGTGCTAATTTTAACACAAATTCACAAAACGATAACAGTAAAGAATATAATCCATCTGTAATTTTATCCATTACGAAATTCATCATCCCCATTTATAAACTATTCTCAAATCCTACGACCCAACTATAACTTCAGCCACATTGAAAGAAAGAAACATGCGAGGCCTCAACGTGAGTTGGTTTCCTTTTACTTTTTGCTGCAATTCAATAAGGAAATAGATAAAGATTCTGTTCGATTTACTTCCCACATTTATCCGCACAATACATCTGTATTTCGACTACGGAATAAGAGAAGACAGCTTTTGTGGGACTCTAGTCAGTGGCAATCTATGAAAGTGTCTAATTTAATTTTATATATAATCAAATTTAGAATAAGAAGTTATAAATAAATTGGAGTTATCATTTAAGACATGCGCGTTTATTTTTTGTTTCTATAAGAATTTACAAAAGTAAAGGTCGATCAAAATGTTATGTAATTGCTACGAGTAATAAGATTTATCGATACCGCTCAAGTTTTGTAACTTTATCACTACGTATATATATTGTAAAGGATGAAATTACGAATTGATGTTAGAATAACCATTACGGTCATCTATGGCCTGTTTTTATAATAATATACCAACATGATTAAAGGTCTTATTGTGTCTACTCCAATGAACTGAAATCTACATACAGACTTAGTATATGTATATAAAGACTAGATACTGCAAAAGAGTGTCATGAAGAAGCACTTTTAACCGATCGTTGTGTATAAAAAGATGTTTGGATATCACTGAACCGAAAGAAGTTTGCCCGAATCAAGAATATTGGGGACCTAAGATCTCTTCCTATCCCTCAGTAGCGAGACAGGCATAAGAATTTGTATATGTATTCTAACGCGATAGAAGCTTTCACATAGTACAAAATTCTATTCAACCATTTCAATCTATATAAAGGTAAGTATACGCACGCCATTTTAAGAGTCAATTACGAAATCACGTCACACATTTTTGGCAAATGAAAGGCAGCCCCGTAATACGTTCCCGTCGACAATTAATTGATTTCTGCACCCCCCTCCGTCGCAATCGAATTACACGTGTGAAGACTCTTGATAAACGTGAACCGACGGAATTATTCTCCCAACATAAATCAAATAAATCGGCAGGAAAATGCTTGTTTACTATAGAGTTACTGTTATTTAAACAAAGGTATGTTATTGTGGTCGAATATGCTGTTGTTATCATACACAATTTTCTTAATTTACTCTAACAGTGAAAGTAAAAATCTCTCGGCATACGGCTTGCCTGTATACGTCAATAGGTTACATTACCTATCATGTTTGGTTCTGTTTATCTAGTGGGTCTGAGTAGCTCATATGTAACAATTTTGAAGATCGGCACTCGAAACTATCCCGCCACAGCACGAAACGGAGTGTGCGTACATATGGACACCATATGTTATGTATGTATAGTAAATAATGTTTTCTTAATCTGTCAATGAATATTCAGTGAGTTACAAAATTGTAAAGAAACCTGTTCTCTATTCTCGAAATAGGTATCCATATACGGCAGCATGACTTACCACATATAAAGTTGGATACTGATTGAACTAACCAAAACTAACAAATCTCTTGCTTCCCTATTAACCTTCTCATACATGCTATTCTGTTCTTCATACTAACTACATGATAAAAATAAAATGCTTTCATATTTCACTTCACTTTAAAAGAGCTAAATATATATGATTATCTATGTATAATATTGTCTATAACATAGTCGTTAGAAGCTCCATTGCACATTTATATTACATCCGAAGATTTCAGTACTACGCTCAGTTTTGAGAAGAAAGCTCTCTCATTTCCTTTATACGGAAATGAGGGTCTTGGCATTAACGGTGAGCTACGTAGGGCGCAGGTAGGAACTAGCGAAGCCTCATACATACAAACTGAGAAAATTATCTTTGAAACGGTGGTTAGAAATTTTTGTTATATAATACTTTGTTAGATGATGAGTTTAAGTGAAGATAATGCTAAAGAATGTGTGATATAAGAACATACATTATATTTTAAGGATTTTTTTGGACTTTATATTTTCTGTATATTCACGTAAGTATTTAAATGTAACCGGGATAGTGTATTTAATTGTAATCATTATTACCTAAACTTGAAATAGATTACAGCTAGTAAGTGCATTCTATCTACTTTCCAGTAAAAAATAATAACATATAAATTGTAAGAATTGAGTGAAGTAAATATATAGTAACGTCAATTTAGTCACGCCATGTTTAAAATAAAGAAAAAGCTTTTTTATCACGTAAAGATTAATATGAAGCACTACAGGAATAGTTTAGTAAAGTAATTGATTGTAGTATGAATGTAGTAGTTTGTTATTGATGCAAAAGTAAATCTATGAATAGATTCATTTACACCTAGTATCGTTTTATATACTTTCCAGTAGCACATAAAAATTCATTATCCTTTACATGAATTCTTTTAAAATTCCGTATTACAATGAAAGCGCAGATTGTTCACCTTTTTATTGTAAAACTTTGATAGGAGCACTCGAGGGGCCCTATCAATACCTTTGGATCGGTGTTAGAAAGAAATCCGCAGTGAAGAGGGGCCTTTATCTCTCAACTTCTAACAAATGCTGTAACTTGGAAACCGACTAATCTCATGCATAGATTCACGTGGTTTTATATTAAGTGTGGACAGAAATTTGGCAGCATTTTATATCTATCTTAATCTTTATAATAATTGATATGTAAATTAATTAATCTTCAAAATAATATAATTATCATTATGTTGGGATTGGATTAATATGTAATAAATTAATATGTCTTGATATGAAGTGTATTTCTTAAAACATTTTCTTTAACATACTATACTATATAATTTTATAGGGCGGTTACGTAGGGGCCGGCCTAATAAGACATATAACAGTCAGATAGACACTATATTGAAAAAAGGTGACATTAGGAGTACCTATAACCGCCGAGAGTGTATGAGAGGATGTATGAATGTCAACGAAGCGAAAGTGGTCTCTCAGGATCGAGACAAATGGGGATCCGTGATCTCTGCCTACCCTTCTACAGGGAATCAGGCGTGATGTGTATGTGTGTATGTATATAATTTTATTTACTTTGATCAGTTAGTCGCCTGTACAAAATATCGAAAACAAATACAGCAAGTGGAATAATATCATATATATTATTTCCCTGAACTCAACGTTTCTCTAGTTGATAGAAAGTGATACCTAGTGCCCTGTTTATACCTATATTTACGATCTAGTGTTGTGGATGGTGTCCCCAGAACCAATTAAAAGTTGTTTGGAAACTATTCGAGTTACCCACCTCGAGAAGATGAACTTAAATTGAACCAACATCGATGTTCGCTTCCAAATTGTATTGCCCTACTATTTTACCACGGACTGACCAAGCACTTAGATTGAGCATTTCTATAATGATAGTACTAGTCTAAGACTTGGTTGATTGTAACTAAGTGTGACGGAAGATGTTTAAAACATTTGTTCCGGAAACAGACTAGAAAATTATGGAATAACTTGTTTTAATGAATACCTTTTTAATGATTAATATCTAGCGGGACCTATCGCGCTAGTTATTAATCATGAGTATAAATCGCGAATCTCTTAAAACCTTTTTAATGTTAATATTATATACTTAATTAAGAATCTCGTGCGTGATTTTTCTTGTGTGGAAAACCACTTATTTTTATTTGAAAAGATAAATATGCCAGGTAATAGGTATTACAATTTGTGTTAACTTAAGAGCTAACTTTGCCAGCAACGGTGTACATATATACCTCAAACTTTAATATATAATGCGATTTCAAAGAGAATAAGGTACAATTAATAAATATCTCAGCAAATATTGAGTCTTAATAATTTTGTCCTATAATCTGCGTTCTTAAATACGTCTCTCTAATACCGCATACACAGCAAAATTGCCTTTAATATTGCAAATACAGGGCTCCCTTGGAATTTACATCTTTGAACATCGAACTCAAGTGGTTTTAGAAGTCTTAAAAGCTCGAGTTTGATTAGAATTTAAATGAAGCAGGGTTAAGCCATCCCTTGGAATCTTTTGATCTGTCAGGTTTTCTAAATTGTGTCGATTAAACTTTTTTAATCTGGTTAATAGGTTGATGTTTTTTGGAACTCTTCGCTTCTTCAAAGTGAAAGTTTGGGAAAATATAAAATGTTTGGAAAATAAATATTCTCGAGATAAACCCTTGTCCTTTGGTGAGTTTGTATAATATGACGTTTAAAAATAAGTACTGCTTTAGAAACATGCTTTAACATTTATATAAAGTCCTCTCTATTATAGTTCTCTTTATTAAGGAACTCAATTTACATACACACATATATATTGCGCTTTTACGGCCCCAACGAGATGGGCAGAGACTATCGATCGCCATCTGTAATGTGACAAATCCCTGTTGCTTCACTCACACCCCTTTATTTTTGTCCATTCTTACAGTAAAAAGATTTATCCTAAATTTATAACCTGCCTGCCACTAAAGGTTAAACTTAAGTTGCTTTTCATTATATATATATATATATATATATATATATATAGTTTTATGGCTTAATTTTTACCATATCCATAATAATTATGTATCTCTTTGCCTTGTCACTACACTTATAGATAAAAAAACTATTATTTCATACAAAACTAACTAATAAAATCAGAGTGTCGTACAAAGTTAGAGCCAGACATTAAAAGTGCGCGCAATATTATCGTTGTTTACATTTACAGCGCGAATAAAAGCGAATTTATTCCCACTGTAAGTGCTAAAGGAGCGATTTATCTTTCCATATATTGCCCACAATAAAACCGTAACTTCTCCCTAGCTGAATAAGCAAGGGAAATAAGACGGAATGGGGCAGCCCACTGAATTAATTCCTACATTTAATTGTAAATGCGATGTCTGAGGAAACGGCGCTTTTTAAGCAATGCTCGCAGAAAGTGACAGTGATTAATGCTAGTTTCGTAATAATCTGACGTCAGGGATCGGTTACTTATTGTGCTGGAATAAAGCAGTAATTGCTGTTGGAATAATTGTAAATAGCAACGTTGGAGTGTTTTAAAAATATGTAACAGCAGTGGATCAAAGAATTTAGGTTAACTTAAAATGCCCTTAAGACTATTTCATTTTATTGCTATTTGTATGTTAGTCATTATTTCTAAATGTTTACATAATATCCTCTGTTAACTAATATTTATCTCAGAGATATACACAATCTACATACGTAAATATCCGACACACATTGTTTTAATTAATTTCTCTTGGAATTCATTTTGACTATGCTTACAATATTTAGATTTTCATCATGAATTATGGTTGACCTTAATTATAACCTGAGTCGCCATCTATGAACAGAAAACCGCAAACATTTGTATCTTTAGACTAGATTTAATCCATGCTCTAACCATCTTATCCGCGCTAAATAGCCACCTTAAAGCGTAACCTACGTCACGTTTCCTTTTTACCAACAAAAAGGATACAAAGCTACTCGTCCGTTTAATGAGAATAAATTGCGTTCCTCCCGTCCTCTCGGAGTCTCGCAAGACGCCGTTGCGAGGGAATTAGCACTTGCCCTCACACTTCCAGCTATTAATCTTAGTTTAAGCTCTATTTTGCCTTATCTTTGCCTCGGGAAGTGAAAAAGTTAGTGCAACCTTTAGCGTGAGGGTAGCTTGCAGGTGCATCTCTGGGCGATAATTAGGTGTAAGAGAATAGTTTTTGAATATCTTAAGACTATTATAACAAGATGCTGATTACCTACATATAGGCGTCAATGTTTTCCCCTTTATTTCAAAAGCGCTAGGCATAGCTTAGAGTAGCTAAATTCAATTTATTATTTCTTCACTTTCGCTTAACAGACATTTACGTTTTTATAAGGAAACTTTCAATCGTAATCCCGTGAAACTGTGTGATATTTGAACAATAATGGTAACCCTATTTTCTTATTATTTAAACTTCATAAAAACATCAAACACTGTACTCAAAGACTACTTTAAACAGGTAGAAAAATCGCTCATATTTCTCTTTACACCGAAAATCGTGTGCTCACATTTAAACACAGTAACCAACTCCTTAAGGAGGCTTAAGCCACACAATGAGTTGGTTAAAAATTCCATCAGATAGCACCTAACGATGGCGATGCGAAGGGTGTCTGCGCCTCGGAGCCTGTGCACACAATCTGATAGCTGGAAGGATGAGGGTGCAGTAATTGAGACAAAGGGTTCCTAATGCCCTCAAAGGAGCGCCGAAAAGAATGAGCTGTGAACGAATATAATATACTCATACATACGAGTATGTGACGACTTCCGTGGCGGACTTAGTCGCATGAGTGATAATAAGGTCCAGATTCTCGGTGGAGGTATAGTTAAGGAATACGCTTTGATTGCTTTGCAGTCTGGTTGTTCATAATATATGCTTTATATGTATTAATCCACCTATGCCACATGAATATGTATTTAATTATCTTAAATAAGTATATTATATTTCTTAAATAAACGTTGACTGTACCCCACCCCTGGCAATGAAATGAACTAGGCCAAAAATTATTGTTATGAATGGTACATTGATTAGCACCGTGAAGCGATGAAGAAGTATAAAAATTTGCGAGTTTGACTCCGAAACAGTAAAATATTTTGATTTCTATGGTGAATTTTCACCAGATTATCGGCTTCTAAAGTGGCAAAGTGATATGGCAATAAGTGTTGTATGTGCCCGCTATTTGGAACTTAAAGCACACATGTCACAATAATTCTCTATATAAGTAATTCAGTGAATTAGCTTGATGTTTGTACAGTCAAGAAAAACAACAAACTTGACTTAACCGAATTGTTTCGGGAACAATTTCCAAACTTACCATATACTCATGACTTTCTATTTCATTTGAATTTCAACGAAAACTCTGAGCTATATATCGTTGAGTATCTTAAGCTTTTCTCATGCTTTTCATGGTAATTCAAATAAAAATAACTATGAATTTACTAGTTAAGCACCAAACACGTTTAATTACCTATAAAAGTCTTCAAAGTTTTTATCAACGTATCGGTAAAGAAAAGCGTGGGTCCCATTGTTTTACAGTTTAGCCTTTTAAACTTAAACTCTGCCTCACAATATTATCTTAGCATAGCGCCACCTGTACTCTAATGGACGTAAACCACTCGCAGTTGACTCAAAGACCTAAGAACTTAAGTAATTAGCGAGTTCAGCTCAGACGGTCATCAACGAACACTGCAATTTGGACAATGAGACGAGGTAATAGAATTTAATTTAGACTGAACTAATGAGCCCTGTCGCTAAAGAAGGCATTTTTATTAATTGGATTTAAAAGTACAAAAAATTACATTGATATTAATGGGTTACTTTTATGTATCTATCTGTTTATGTCTGTGAGTAAATAAGATGAATAAAATAAAAAACCTAAAAAGCTGAAAGCATCAGTACCTGCTGTGCTATAAACCTAAGATTCATAACATGAAAGTAAATATTTAAGCACCTGTTTTCAAATATATTTATATGCACTTTAACTGAGGGTCATATAACCATCAGCTGAGCTTTTACTATGGTCAATGCGTACTATTTTACGAGACACCATCCAACATGACAGGTGCGAAACCATGGCGCCATAAACAGACACTGTCATTTCTTATTTTCAAAAAGTAAACAAAACCGTTCAAAGAAACTAGGAAACAAAAGAAAGCGTCGCGATGATTTTTATTTTATTTTTTATGTACGGCATGCAAGGCATCGATTCTTTTTTTGTAGGCTCAAAAACCATGCGCCGTCGACACATTCGCGTGCAGTCTAGAGGGCCCTTAAAAATTCATCGCCCGTCTGCTCTGTGAATGGCGACTGGGACGCCATCTTGCCAACTCCTTCCTAATTTGGTTAATAACTCATTTAGTCTGTGACAATGTTTGTGGACTGCACTTGTGGAATAATGAGCTTTCTTAGATGCACTCAAGACAACAATGTACCAGTGAAACCTCTAAAGAGACACAGAAATATAAAAGATGTACCTATTCAGTTCCATCTCTCCTTGAATTCCTGAATAAATAATATAAAAATATAAATAATAAATAAAATTATATTTACGACATTCATCTCTGCATCTTTACGTGTTAACCAGAAAATCAACACCTTCAGCAATAATACATACATACACATCACGCCTGATTCCCTGTATAGGGGTAGGCAGAGATCACGGATCCGCACTTGTCCCGATCCTGACAGACCACTTTCGCTTCATTGACTTTCATACATCTTCTCATACACTCTCGGCGGTTATATGTACACCTATAGTCACCTTTTTTCAATTTAGTGTCTATCTGACTGTTATATCTCTTATTAGGCCGGCCCCGACGTAACCGCCTACCTATTCTATACACTTTAACTATTCCGAGTTAGATAAAGATACCACAGCTGTACTTAGTATAAATACAAGAACATGTAAGATCTTGCTTAATAGACCTTACTTAATAGAATACCTTTACACAGTATGCATGTACCTTAGAAACGAAAACTCTTTGAAAAGAACTAGACGCTTTCAAATAAAAAGAAACAGCGTCCATTGTATTTGGGATGTTCAAATATTAAGAAACGAAATCCAGGTGCACGGGAGCGGAACATTCTAGATTCTAGACTTTGTGACATACATATTTGATAATGGTCGTTACAACTGACTTTGTAACGTTGTATTGCAGTATTGTTCCTAATATTAACAAACTTCATCGTTACAGACATACAGGATTTGCAAACGTAACTCATTAATATATCTCGACGTTCAATTAATGTAATAATATTGTACTTAAATTCAATAAAACTTGATTGAATTTTGAATAAAAGTCCATCAGGTTACTGAAATGTTGAGTGCTTACTATCACCTGACCAATGATGTGCATTAGCCATTTGAGACTCACGTTTTATCTGATATACAGATATTGACTTTTGCTTATGTCTCGATAGCAAGGTTTCCGATGATATTTTATATCACCGACATTTTCACCGACTGTTCAAGCCTCTTATCTTCAAATATAGTCAAAATTGTTAAGTAATCTAGAATTTAATAAATCAGTAACGTTCCAGGTGGCGATCGATAGTATCTGCCAATCCCGTCGGGGACGTAGAGGCGTATAAGTATGTATGTAATTTATAATACTCGTAACTTTGGTATTTGGCAACACATTTTTATACGATGAGGATGTACTTAAACGAGTAACTATTTTTATAAAAATAACTATTGAAGTATAATTGTTATTGTATTTCAATTTCAACTGAAAGGGATAGTTAATCCACTGCACAACTCAGAAAGCACGCTTCTGAATTCCAGGTCTCATAATTGTGTTTGTAGTGTTATAAAGTAGAACAATGAATAAATAGATAATAAATAGTATTAATGAGTATAAACATTGATAATAACTCAATCTTAACAGTGAAGCATATATAAAAAAACAGATTTTTTCTCTACTTAATTATCCCGTAATTTTTCCGTATGGTGAATCACTACTTTTGATTCTAATTCGTAATGACGAAGGTAAACATTGTGAGGAAACCTGCAGATTCATCAGAATAGTCAGTGGTCATCAATTAGTAACATCACCAGTTACGCTAGCGATATATATGGTTAAAAGTTGTTACTAAGAGATTAAATCACTCCTATAATGCAAGAACTGACATACGAACTTTTACTATAACTCAAGAATTCTTGGATGTAAAGTTTATATTGTGCATTATATTATAACACTTTCTTTCTTTCAATCTTACTTCATTAGTACAAGTAATAATAATCATTATTATTACTAGTAATCTAGTGGCCTTTCTTCTCAACAAATACCAAGAAGTACCTTTTGATTGAAAATGTATTGTTGAGATGGGATATTCAATATGAGCGATAGATTGTTCCAAGAATCCCTACTGATAAATCCCATACGTTTCCTTAAGGCTTAATCTACGGGACACGAGCCTTCGATGCTTTTGTTCTAGATTGATAGGACTTGTATTATATCCTTTACTAGTAAAGCCAGTAGCCGTGATTCGTAGAGATACGTCCTTGATATCTTATAGGTATGGATAGGGTTTTGGCATAATATCGTCCTCGTAGATCTAAAAGTCATTAAAAGATAAATTTTAATCTTCTTGGTCACGTTTAGCATTAAAGTTATGGCATAGGATGGTATTAAAATGCAATATTAGGGACAGATTGCTTGAATCCCCCGATCAATTTCACATTGCATAGGTTAGTTCTTAGATTATGTCACACGACATATCTGGATGGAAAAACAGAAATCTTGATTTTACGTACGTAGTAGACTGATACGTAACTTGTTGGAGATTTTCATGAATTTCGTGTATCCAAAACGTTACTGCCCATGCCTTAATGAAATGAAATGCTTTTTATTCAACATAAAATCACTTATTGAAAGTTAAAAAAAAGAACTTCACATCACAAAATTAGTTAATCATAAAAAAATTAAATAAATCTAATTAAACCATTGGCATTTCGTAAACAAAAATCCTGCAGAAAATAAATGCCAAGATACTACAGAAAATTATCTCCTCTGACAACAAGAAAAAGACAGCTCCATACATCCCAAACCTTACACCTCAACAACCTTAATGTAACCTTTAATCTCATTTTATTTGTTACTAGCAGTGTTCGACACAGTGTAAGCTGAGACATGGAATCGCTCCTCGTGAGCCATTAGGTTGGACGCGGGAGCACGTTTCATATTGGGTGCACTCTGTGAAATCATGATGTTCCTTATGACAGTTTGGGCGGTA
This sequence comes from Leucoptera coffeella, assembly GCA_030578115.1. NCBI lineage: Eukaryota > Metazoa > Arthropoda > Insecta > Lepidoptera > Lyonetiidae > Leucoptera > Leucoptera coffeella. The sequence goes on from JAMBLF010000483.1 coordinate 24,119, forward strand.
TATTGCAGTTTCGTTGCTTAATAAAAAATGCCATCTATGGATGAAAAATGTAAATTTGTAACGAAATAAGATACATAATGTCTTAATTTTTTTTTAAGTATCTGCTCCCTGATCATGTATGCTTTTATAAAATACCGGTCAATAGACAATCATATCTAGAATATTATTAGTGATTATTAAATTATATTTTTATGTTTTTACAATCTGGAACGTAAAGCTGAAAGTATCCGTGAAGATAATATGACTTCAAGATTTTCTCCATTCTATAAGGCACAGAATGAGATGAGTTTTCGTAACTACTAACCTTGTTATAGTTTTAAGAGATTTGCAATTTATACTCATGATTAATAACTAACGGGATTTATAGCCATGGCTGCTGCAACGTAGCCGAAACGTCGGGTTAATAAAGATAACTTTATAATATAAAAACTTACACAATATCCTTTTTCTTTTTCAATAGGTAGTAATTAATACTTAAACATGTGTTGAATAATAAAACATAGTCAAACTGTTAAAGGTAGGCCGCGTAGAACTTCTACAGATCAAATTGTAGACATTTTTGTCAAAGTAAGTGTACATAGCATGAAGAGCAGAAAAGCATGGATATGAAGCTTTACAGGTGTAAGTAAGTAAAGCGAGAGAGTATATCAGGATCGTTCAAGGTAATGAAAGATAGTCTCTGCCTATCTCATTAAGGAAGTAGAATCTTGATTATAATGTATGTATATTTTAACACGTGTTGAAGTATTAATAAATTGTTTTATCCATCATCTTACCGAAAGGGTAAACATTGAAATGCAAAGTGAGTGTCATTACACGAATTGATCGGCGCCATTAACTTTTCAACCGGCGTGTCCGCTAATTAATCCAATATGGAGTCTCATTGGCTTATTGTTTGCGATCGGTTTGGGGAGTTTAATGGAATTGAAATTGTATTCAATTTAAATTTTGGCTATGCTAAAATTGTTAGTTTTGGAGTGTAGCTTTTTTATAATGTCTTAGTCGCTTGTAGTCTAGTGTTTTGTATTTATGTTACGAAGCATTTTAAATGCTGTGAATTTGTTTGGCTTTGTTTTGTAGATATTGTCTGGTTGTTGAAAATACAATGGTTTAATTTGATAGATTTTTAACTATATATGGCTTATAATACGTGATTAGAGTTATAGTAAAATTAAGGTTATAATTTGTCTACTATCAATATTCGTCAACAGATTTTCTTATTACTGAACCTATATAATAATCTCATTAAAAAACTAAAAATAAATGACTTATTTTTACAAGAAAAACAACAATTTGTTAACTAAATTCCTCTGTACAATACAAAAAAACTATATAAATCAACAAAAAGTGCTAAAACGTTACGTTTTGTGAATGCTATAATAACTGTAACATGAAACTTTGAGAGCTGAATTTGTTTTCTGCCACTGACAGCACTGGATCTAACCCTCTTCAGCCAATTATTTGTGATGGCTTTGCACAGAGTTCAATAGCTTTTTTCTAGTTGAACTTTTTTGTCAACACTTTTATTCTTTTACTTGCGGTGTAAATGATTTATGTTTCATAGTTCTCCGAGGTGTAAATAATGAAATAAAAATAATTTATATCAGTGAATGCTATCAACTAAGCTTAATATTGAACGTAACATTTAGTTTTTCATAGAATTATACCGTGATCACAAAAGTAGCTACGGAAAACGTGAATACCAATAAAAAACGTCAATAAATAAAAAACAAGTAAATTAAAGAAACTTCGGTACATTTATTTTTTGTATCCGATTATTCTTACTTATCTATTTTGAAATTTAACTTTTCCAATCAGATCATACCACTTAATATACTCATACTATGTCAGGTGTAAAGCCTAGAACTCGCAATACAACCTAAACATAGTTGAATGCATTAGGCATTATTCAGCCATTTGTACCCGGAGGCACGTCGCATAGATTTGTTCCGGGACAAAGTTGGGAACAACTTTATGCGTCAATGCGCCAATTAAATGGTTCCTGACGACTGCTGCTCAACTGATCGCATTCGGAAATTAGTATTACAGAGGAAACTTGTTCTGTGAATGATGAGCTTTGTTGTTTAACAAGGGAAAATGAATACAAAGATATCACTTTGCCTGTAGAGCAGTGGATAGAGATCACAGATCCCCATCTGACAAACGACTGTTGCTTCATTTATCATTTTTTAATATGGCTTCTATCTAACTAGCATATATCTTATTGGGCCAGTCTCTACGTAACCGCTCTCCCACTTCATCTTCATATCTTGATTTTGTCAATGATCTATTATGCTCCTACAAAAAATGACCAAATAATCGAAACATGCCCTTTTCAATGAAAGTCACTACATATTCTTTTAAACTGCAATCTTCCCTTATCACACTATTTTTTAATTTTATCATATTATTATTTTGAAGTAGGATAAAGTGCAATAATTTTATTCCTGTGATAAATAACTAGGAAATGAGTAACAATATTTCTGCAATAATAATAATTAAATTCGGTCGTTTAGTGAAGAAACACATTGTGAAAAAATCTATTTAGCTACCGAATTACCAATAAGGCAATATTTTTCTTTACATATTATGGCTGGAATAACTTATTTTGTAATTTTAACTGAATTAGTATTTTTACAGATGAAGAAATATATCCAAAACACTTCAAGTTCATTCAAACGATCAATATTGATTGCTTTAAAACCGCCACCAGTTGCAACCATTTAACAAATACGTGAACACTTTATTAAATTTGATCATTATCAGCCTTTGTAAACAGGATGCACCGACAGTGCGGTTCTCGACATTTCGACAGCTCGCTCAATCTGTGCAATTCATTTGCGGAATACCCACAATGCATTACTGGCTTTTAATGTGTACTTAGTGGGTACTTGTTAAAAGGTATTTAAATGAACTAGGAGAAATATTACAAATGATACGCCAAATTATAGACTACGAATTCTCTTCGGATTTTACGTACTTAAAGTTTTAACAACGAATAGTGTTATAAGGAAAGGTTGCGGTTTGAAAGAAAATGAAGTGACTAACATTGAAAAGGGCATGTTTCGATGGTTTGGACATTTAAACGGATGAATGATAGCAGATTAATAAAAGGAATATATATATATATATATGAGTGAAGTGGAAGGGCGGTTACTTAGGGGCCGGCCCAATAATACATATAACAGTCAGATAGACGCCATATTGAAAAAGGACGACGTTAGGAGTACCAATAACCACAGAGTTTGTATGAGAAGATGTATGAGTGTCAATGAAGCGAAAGGGTTTGTCAGGATCGGGACAAATGGGGATCCGAAATCTCTGCCTACCTAATTTAGAAAACATAATATAACTGGTCTGAGATAATAATTCGTATCCTACATGACCCTTAGTTATAAACTGAAAATCAATTAATAATATCCTAAAACAATAAGACATTTCCTGAAAATAATTTGAATTATGTTCAGAAAAACTAAAAGTCATAGCAAAATACTACAAATCCTAGCAATAATACTATAGATATCAAAAATGTTGAACCAAAAGGCGTGTCGCAGTTAAAATAGATAAGGAAAAATAAATGAACTGAATGTCAGCGGGGCAGATTTATGGAATCCGTTTTTCAAATACATTGGAATTTTCACTTTACGTCTTCCCTCTGATCGATTTATTCCTTTCCCTTTACCAAGGAATAAAATGTGTCCCTGAGGAAAGGATGGCCCTTTACAGCCTTGCTAAGAAGTATTAATTGATGTTCTGATCAATATCTACAAAACTAAAATATATAAAATTAATCTACCCATTATAAATTGCCTCTAATGTAACATAATTATAAAAAAATCACATCATGCATAAATACATTCCATGTAAGTTTCTCAACAAATCATAGATAATTTGAAATCTGTTCCGAATAAGGTTTTTCATATGAAACACGATAGTAGCGCAAAAAATGACTAAGATAGTATCTATTCGTAAATTATACTTAATCCTCAGATTGCCAAATTTTTTCTGTAAAAGGATTGTGCATCGTGTGTAAAAATAATACACTGACACTGAGGGTGTTAAAGAAAATCCCTAGTCCTTAAAACTAATACAGCGCCTATATAATAAAGAAGCACTACTCACTTAAACTTACTTTAATTAAATTTCCCTCCGCAACACGTTCTTCTGAATGTTCCATTGAGGCTTCTCGGCCAGTTCATATAAATGACTACTTGAGAACGTGAATAAGAGTTGCAGGCAAGTTCAATTGATGAAAGGAGCGGTTTGCTAGCTTGAATACTCGCTCAAAACCGAGCGAACGTATTTTATTTCTTTTTAACAAACTTGGTCGGATAGAAAACTTCAATCTTGCGAGACTGCAATATTCTTTGTAAATATTTGTATCTTTTCACTTGCAGAGTCGAACTTGTATGTATTTGTTCGCGTTTATCTGCTAACGCTGGGTTTATTCTAAGCTGACTTTGATTTTCTTTTATCGGTGAGGTTTAGTGTGAATAATGTTTACCGAAGATTTGCAATCATATGTCTTATCAGGGTAATAAGCTGATACAAAAAGATTTTACTGTTCACAAAATTGTACCAAAATACAAGTTTTAATTTATTACTAAACGCGGTAGGCTCATGTAATAAGAGATAACTACAGGTGTGTGGTTGTGGTTATATATATATATATATATATACTATTTGGTATTTTTGTTTCTGATATATTTCAATTAATTGTATTAATGAAATTCATTGTTAATATAACCTTGTAATTAGTACGTCACCGAAAGGTACCCTGTTAGAGTGACGTTCATTTAAGAAATGAATAAATAAAAGTATATGATCTATGTTTTTATTGATTCGTGAAATTAACTGATGTCGTTGTCTATTCAATTTGGCTATGAATATATATTCGGTGTATGTTAATTAATTTTGGGAACAATTTCGTAAATCTGTGTAGGAAATTTAATAATACATATCGCCATTTACCCTCAGTTCTAAGAATTCCTAGACTCTACAATCTGATTTACTCCATGAAATTATACATTATTGCTAAAATAACATTGATTAAATATAGAAATATGAATAGAACAACTACCCTTATCTTTACTATGTTACTACTGTACAATACACAAGGTTAACAATCTCGTAGTAACATTCGACAAATAGGTCTTAAGCTCTTTTGGTTACTACATAGTGGTATAACCAGGGCTACTGGGTTCTTAGTCCATTAATGCTTTTTGTACAAACGCAGTTCAATATCAGATTAGTAATAGTGTGAAGATGGTAATAGATAAGCAAAAGTGTCTATTTTCGCCTTAAAAATTGCTAATTTTGTCACTTTTACTAATCCACTACCAACTTCACTCTATTACTAATCTGATATTGAACTGATATTTTGCAAAAATCAAAATGCATTAGTAAACTGGCTCCTGCACTGTTCCAGTTTTAGTATTCCGCCAAGAAGGTGATATGAATCTCTGTCTTATTCCAGTCTTTTAAGATAAAAAGCTTTTCCGAATGGAAGTTTTATGGTTTGTAAAATATTAAGATCATAAATAAGGCTCCCGTTCGCCGGCTCTACATTTACCTGCGTCATATTTTATCCGAAATGCTATTAGGACTTTTTAAAAGTATTAAGAGTTCGCTATAAACCCCTGCATGGGGGAAATAAACATGGTGGTAGACCTTTCTAGTCATATGATTGTATGGGGATATTCTATGTATTTAATTCAATATTGTTTTGAGATTCGCAAGGTTTAAACTTTAAAAACGTTAATAACTTTATAGTAAAAAATATTGTATATATAGTTTGCAGTATTATAATTTGTAAACATTGAATATTTTTTTTAATATTGTGAGCTTATAGAAAATTTTACAGGGGAATTTCCGATAACCGAGTATATTGAATAATCCTCATGAAACACATAAATATAGTAAGAAAAAGCTGCAAATTTTAGAAAAGGGTTTATGACTCTAATTTTAAATATTTTTACTGTAATTTTATAATATTATTTACGTCTGGATTAATCTAGAACTATTTATCCAGATTTCATTATTTTCATGCTTCATTATTCACATTTTATACTGTTAACATATTAAACTGTATTGCACTACACTATGTAAGGAAATAGCAACTTTGTGCGCCCACGGGACACTTAGTAATTGGTTTCCAGGGACTTACATAAAAGACAATGCAGTTCAGAGCACAGGTGCTCGGGCATACACTATTCAACTTTAAAGTACAAACTTCATTACTTAAGATGTACATAAATTCTAGTACTTCCTATCCCATTATTAGGTACGTGACATTGAGGTTTCTATGGAATTAGTACGCAATTGTGTAGATGAACACGCAAATCTCTGACTACCCCATAAGGTTTGAAAGGTTGCAAAAGTGTTTGTCTATGGATTTTAGGTAGTTGTAATCATTTATAACCTTGTTGTATAAGAAGGATTCTATTTTATTCTTTGCCCAATGTCTATGTTCTTTGTGGAAATGTACACACACACATCACGACCGTTTCTGTGTAGAGGACCAGGCATATATCACGGATCTCCAACTGTCCCTAACCTGACAAACGACATTCGTTTCATTGACACTCATACAATTCCTCATACCCACTCGGCGGAAAGTGGAAATGTATCTAATATGTTATAATATATTATATAGATTAACTAAAGCTGCATAAAAATACAAGTTCAAACAGAGCCAGATCACTGTTATATTTTAATAGGATTGAGCATTTTCTTTTCCTATTAAACTATACGACTACGTAGCAAATAGGAATTTCCTTTAATCCTTTCCAACTGGAAAAGCTAACTAAATAGAAAATGAATCATTTCACCGGATCGAATGGCTCAATCTAAGTACTTTCCTAGCATTTCTTTTCTTAGTAAACTTCTTAGATATCTCTCGGAGTATTGCTACGAAGCAATTAGATGAACAAGGATACCGTTAGTGGGAAGTCGGTATAGCGTTTGCTTTGCTACTACCTTGCACTACTTGTTAGACTCGGTAAGCTTTTATCGCCAATTGACAGGCAGCACTGCAACTAATAGGGATTTCCTACTGTCTGGAGATTTGTTAGAGATGTACAAGTTGTAAGGACTGGTCGGATTATGTAGTGTTGCAATTGTCCTAATATGGTTGTGATTGTTCTATAGTACACACTGCTGATATGTTTATTGTTAAACAACAAGTAAATAAAGAAAATAAATGGGTGTGAGTGAAGCAAAAGAGATTTGCCAGATTCGTTCCAGATGGTGATCGATAATCTCTGCCTACACCGGTAGGGACGTAGGAGAGTGAAAATATGTATGCATGTACAACAAGTAAAAGGTGAATTACTGTAAGCGACGACATAGTTAATAAGCTTGTCTTTCATTGGACAATACAGTCATTAATGAACAAACAGACAGTACATTGCCGTTGAATAAATGTAAATAAAGAAACTGATATAAATGTTTTTCAACCGAAATGATCATTTCTAAGAACTCTTTCTTCTCAACAATTTTCACACTAAATCAAACAGTCTACTTCAACTTGGCTCAATACTAGCAGAGTTAGGATTCCATTCCCATAGTTTGCCAAATGGCCTCAGTCTTGCCAGCCTTCGCAGCCAGAAGCCACGACCGCGTTATTTTCGCGTTTTGTTTCTTAATTGTAGCTTTGGAAAGGAAACTGTTTAAAAAGGTTTCTGTCTTTTTACGCTAACCTTTTTGGACACGAGCCAAGATGGCCACTTTATTGTTTTTTAATGAGAAGGCTCTATTTTCTACAAGGAGGTCGAGTTTTAAAGTTAAATTGCATCCTCAAACTGCTGTTTCAATTTGTAATTTTCTTTTAGACTAAAAGCAAACAATTTGCATCGAATAATTAGTATTACGAGTATTAACATACATATAACATATAAGATGCCTATCTTCCCTACGAATCATAAGAACATTCCATCTACCCCATTACCACATAGTCTAACAGCAATTTCCTACACTAGCTAAAACTGAAGCTGAATCGAAGTATGGATATTCAATTTGGGCAGGAAAAATTGTTTGTTTGAAATCGCCGAACTATCCCATTGGAATTTCACCGGAGGTGCTCGTTAAAATTGTGAAAACGCCGTAAAATGTTCTCCCGATGCATTTTCCCGAGGGCTGGTCCATTGACTAGCACTCTGTCATGTTTAGAACCGATACACCCCTTAATATACCACGAAAAGATTTACTGTCATTTGAGACAGGCTTTACTTTCTTTGAGTATTCAAAACTGGTGAATTTAAGGGGCTATGTAGTCTGTTGGTGGACATTTAAGTGTTTGGGAAGCAAAATCCTTAAATTATCAAATATGACCACTAACCCTTGCGGGGTAGTCAGAGGTACATGTTTCCATATCCGTAATTGTGAAGGTAGTAATTCTATGGCCACAACGAACCCACGTGTTGACCAGATAGTCAGTACTAATAATCGAAATATGATATTAGTAATTCAAGTTTGTTTAAATTTAACTTAAGTTTATTCATCAATTACAGATGCTACCCAACAAACAGCACATTATGTTACAACAAGAATAGGTTTACTTCATTCATTCCTAATCATTTCTAAACACATAACGTCCTTTACTGTGATTGTCACTGCTCGTCTTCCAATATATTCTGTACACAAACTGTGATCCCTATCTAATTACCTCACTCCCGTCTCAAACCAGTGCCCATCTAACCCAAATCTGCAGTTTTATCCGCTATAAAATCCGCAGTGGAAGAGATTCGTTCCTTTGAAGAATGGTCGGTCGGAACATGTGAGAAGCTCGTTAAAATTGTGAAAATACCGTGAACATTCGCCGCGGGACTGCGGTTTTAACGATGAGCTGGCTCGTGTCTGGGGAGGCCTGCTGCTTCTCATCTTTGGGATTTATTTGGCGTCTCACAACGGTCTTTATGAATTTTTACTTGTATGTACATACGCATCACGCACGATTTCCTGTAGGACTAGAGGTCACGGAACTCTAAATGTCCCGATCGCGACAAACCACTGTCGTTTCATTGTTACATATAAATCTCCTCATACACACGAAACGATTATAGGTACTTCTAACGTCACCCTTTTTCAATATGTTTAAATATAATATGCATCTAATACATGTATAACAAAATAAAACCAATAGCAACGAAACGGTTTTTACGGGGTGTAAGTACTAGTGTATACATAGTAATGTTTAGTGTAGTGTAGTGTATACATGTTACAACATACTCACGTTTATTAATGTCAAAAAGAAAAACTTTCATCAAATAACTATAAGTATCATATAGCCTGAATTATAAGTTTTCAAACGTGGCGTACCTGTTGCAAAAACACAGCCTTTTCAACATAATTAATTGATAATAAAAGAATTCGTTGATTGCCATAACTTAACATAAGATTCACGGCTTATGTATACACACTCCCTTTTTATTGTGGCAGGAGGTCAGTGTCAAAGGATAAAGTGCTCATCCTCAAAATTTCGAAGGTAATTTCGTTGCACATCAATGCACATATTCGAGTATTCCTTGAAAACTATGTTCTTATCATTTAAATGGAAAGTTACAGACATACCGTTTAGAACATTTTACACCAAACCTTACAATCTTTAGTTCAATGAAGTTCTTGAGCTAATGTATGCGCCGGTATGTTCATTCTGCGGTTCGATGGCTAATTCCAAAGTAGACAGCCCTACCGCAGCCCTTTCAATTATTTTGGACGCTTTGCGAACGTACGACCTCTCGGGACATGGAACTGCGGTTTATCGCTTTTAGTTAAGGTCTAACGTACCTGCCCTTTAATGCGTAATGATGTTTTTATGGTCTTACGCATGAGTAATAATAAGAGGCTTTACGCAATATTTGTATGGAAACTAGCATGGCATTACGCGGGGTGAAACGAGGTACGCGTGATAGAGGGGAGATATTACAACCAATCAAAACACGGCATTGACCAATTGTATTAGGTATCTTCTTTCTACTACACATTTTTAGACGCCGCACCAATTAAAACACGCCATTTGGAATCCGCATCGCGTAACGGGGACCGCGCCTTTAGCCGGGTCCTCTTTATATTTGGTTCGTGGTCTTACGACTGTAAATACATGATTAAACATGTGAAACTTAGATACAACTAAAACAAGATTATGTGATATCAAATAAAACACTTAAGCTTGTTAAAATACAGAGATATAGAATATCCTAGATCACTTGTTAGCATGAATATTGTGGTGGCGATGTCATAATGAAACATTGGTGATAGACTACTAGTCCATCGCCCAATAGATAATATTTACCCTTAGTCCTGTCGCCTTGTAGGACATGCCGAGAAGAACGGCAGCTAGTTAGCATTCCTTTTACGTCTCAGACTAGCACGTGACCTATTTTAAAACAGAAATTAATATCATAGACCCATACCACAGATAATATAATACTATACCCCATACATTGATCTGAAACTGCAATATAATTGCATAACCAACCCGAATTAAATACAGATCTTCATTTCATTCTTCATTTCATCATCGTTTACTCAGAACATCATGTTTGTTTATTTATCCACTGACTTAGGTAATCACTGAATAATTGACTCCAATCTACTAATCCCAGTACATTGTTACCTACTATTATTCCCAATCTCCACGGAGCAACCTTCTTATCCTAATGTGTGCAGCTGAATATTTCAGGTACCCCAAGACTTCTGACCACAAACCCTTTCAATTATGGAGCTTGTAAAGGATTCCCATCCCTTGGGGCAAGAGATTTGGCTCACCTATAGAAACCTTCTTATGTAAAACGAGATTATAATTGGCTGAATAAGGTTTTTCTCAAGTTTTTTTGGTAATAAATGTAAATGTAATCGGACTTTATTTATATCGTGACATGTTTTGTCGTAAGTAATGACAAAGGTATATGGGTTAAGTTTAAGGCCTTATTGGCCCTTTAATAACATTTAAGACAAACAAGAGAAAAGCGTTCACGATCATTGACCCTTGTCGGCTAGTCAGAGGCTCAGGTGTCCATCTCTGCAATTGCGAAAGTAGTAATTTTATGGCCACCTCGAATCCACCTGTTGACCAGCAACTCATAGCAACAGATGATAAACAGTATTGCTATTTACAAGCACTGCCTATTTATTTAATGACAATGTACCAATAGCTACGTGTTACTTTAAAATTCCAGAAATTATGCCTTATAACCATCTTAAACCTGCAATGAATTAAAATCAGTTCAGAATGTTTGTTTCTTTGTTAATTCCAAATTCAATATATTCCAATGGTCTGAGATATCTATGACGTCAGTATGATAAAATAAAGAGCAGCTATTTACATCACACTAGTCCCAGATTATTTATTTATTAAGGAAACAAAACAGAAATGAACACAGAAAATAAATACATAAAACATGGATACATAGGAAAATCAATGCGCTCAAAACAATGCAATTAACAACGACTATATTAAAATAATCCATTAGATTAATCATCCAAGTTACTTAGAAGAAGAAGAAGAGAGTTAAAAACAATGATGTAGGCAAATATACCCCAAATATTTTCGTAATCAAATCTTTTTATGGGGGCGTGTTTTCTTAGTATAAGTATAACCTGAGCGTTTTTCCAAGCTAATATAAACTTTATATTAATGTCGCATAAGGTCAATATTCAGAAAGGAAGTTATTTTTAATGAAATATTAATTACGGAACGGTAAAGAATGAAAAATATTCAAAGCAATTTATACCTTGTTAACTGGTAAGTGAGTACTATTCACCTTCCTTTTAGGCGGCTAAGGGAATAGAGGTAAAAATAATATTTAGGGTGACGTCACTAATATCGAAAAATACATACATACACATCAGGCTTGATTCCCTGTAAAAGGGTAGGCAGAGATCACAGATTTGTTTCGATCCTGACAGAACACTTTCGCTTCATTAACACTCATACATCTTTTCATACACACTCGGCGGTTATAGGTACTCCTAACGTCACCTTTTTTCAATATACGCAATGATCGAAAAATAGCTAATATATATTGTATGTATGAATTTTAAGTATCAAAGCCGCTGTAACCTAATGGGGAAAACCTCTGGCTTCTTATTAGAGGGCCTAGGTTCGAATATTTAGGCGTGTACCAATTAATTATAATGTGTTATTCATTTACGAACATACTTAACAGTTGCTAACGATGATCGAAAACATCGTGAGGAAAGGAATAACACTTTAGCAGCGTGTCAGCGTGGACCATAGTAATGTATGTTTTTACTATACATGTATATGCTATCCATGCACTGATATTAAATAATTCAAGGTCACTAAAGAAGCATGTTATTCTTCATGATAAGTAACTGTTATTTAGTATTGAAACAAACATGCTAACTTCAACAGACACTTTATCTATACATACACATCACGCCTGATTCCCACAGGGTAAGCACAAATCACGGATCCCCATCTGTGCCGATCCTGACAAACACTTTTCGTTGACACTCATACACCTATTAAAACATACTCATCTATATTTCCATCATAATATACGGACGTTACACAAAACCCTACCTTTAAATCCCTGTTTAAAGCAACGCCACACATTACCATTGACACGAAGCCGTGCATTCCTTTGCCCGTAAAAATCCTTTGTGGACCGTACTTGTTACACGTCATTAAGCGATACTCCGCTGCAGACGGTACTCGAGACTGCCTATACCACTCTTAGGAAGAACGTGATCTCGACACCTGATTTTACCTACCTTAATTCCGTAACTAAGTTACCTTTCAAAGGTTTGGTGTACGCCAGATGTATGTATCTGTAGATCTGTCTATATTTAGATGTATGTATCTAAAGTATCTGTGATATAAATATTTATACTCATTGACTTGACACTTACATAGATTTAGGCGATTTGGATAGTACAATGGTACTAATATTTTAATAGAATATATGAATTCTATTGCATAATTATGTGAACGGCTGTAGTCAAATGCATAAGACCTCTGAATTCTTATTGGAGATCCCAGGTTCAAATTCCGAGTCTGGCATGTACCGATGAATGAAATTTACAATTTTTATATTATTTACAGTAGCTAACGGCGAAGGGAAACATGATTAATAACTAACGGGACGTATCGCGTAACTTTTTTTATAATAACCTTTATTATTAACCCGACGTTTCATATTGAGTATAAATCGCGAATCTCTTAAAACTATGTGGTAGGTTGCCTGTATACGGCGATACGGTTCACTACCTTTCACGTTGGGTGCTGTCAATCTAGTGAAACGTGGGCTTTGAGTTGCTCATACCTAACATGCCTCAGAAATTACGGAGATGGGCACTAAAGCCCTAAAAAAAGCGAGTGTGCATAACTCAAGTCGTGAAGCGTATGTATGTATTGCATTTTTACTACTACTTCATAAATGAGATATGTATATCATAATAAATATATACGTACATAAATATACACTCGTATTTTCAACCATTTTGAAGTATTTAGTATACGCAATTTTTTTTTGTTTATTAAAAGAAATAATGAACATTTCATTTTACTGAAATAAAGATCTGCATTTAAAAAATTATTTCATACAAAAAAGTACATTTCGAAAAACATTTGTTGATTTAGTATACTTTGGAGCCATCGATATGATGTAGTCCAAATTTAGGCTCAAGAGAAAGACTAATCATTTGCATTCAACATACGTTTCGTATATAACAACATATACTTGCAATACGTTAGTAGTACAATACATACAATATAACAATACACAGTGACAATACGTATACATTACGTATAATGTTATAAAAGTATGGTTCACTTACTCATGTAAAGCATATGCATGTATCCATAATATTAAATGCAAAAGGCAAACAAAAACCATTAAGTTTATGATGCCCGGGAATAATGTGTCACTCAAAGGCTGTGTTTATTGCGGCCCCAACAACATTACAGTCCATTGTTTTAATGGAGACATTGAGATATTTTCATAAAAGGTTTCGGTTACATACATAAAGTTAGGACTTATCATTATCTAGACAGAGATGAGTATGATGTATTAAGTATGTTTATATGATTGATGTTTATTGATATTATGTATACAAAAGATAAGATGTGCTTTTGTTGAACGTACTAGACATATATAAATAATTTGTGTATGGTATAACTTAATATGAAGGAGGTTTGAACCATTTTCCACTAATTTGATTACATTCTAAGCTTAGGTACCAAGAAAATGCATGATATTTTGTATCTTCACACGAATAATAAAAAAATTGTAGTCTGATTTAACAGTCTAATAAATACTCCTTATTATTTTATACAATTGAACATATTACGCGAAAAAATACGTTCTACACTTTCTTACCATACAAAATGTCTACTTGAAAAATATTTCTAAATACGTAAGTTTTCCTTAGATATTCAAACAAACATAACAAAACCCTACTATTTATATTTTTATTTAATCCTAGAAACACAGCCTCCAATACAGGCTAATTAAACTGGAAATTCAAATTCCATTTGCAGACAATAATCATCGCTGGCAACAGCTGGGTTAGTGTTAAGCCCAGACTCAGTCAGCGTGGACTTTGTTGGGAATTAATTATTCGTAAGCAATTTAGCGTTCGTCATGCAGTGTAGCCTTATTCTGGACTATGCATGATTTAATAGGAATATTAACTGTTAATTGTTTATGTTGTAAAGTAGGATACTTATGTATTATAGTATTTGATGGTTGATTATCATATATTTGATAGAAAACAAAGATTTGTTTATTTATTTTCAATAAGTAAATATGTTAATTAAAAAAGGTTGTTATTGTATATTTGTTATTGCTTTTAGTCTTCGAGTTTTTGTCCATCCTGAAATATATATTAGGATGTGATTTTATAGTATGTACGTATCGTACCATCACTTCTTCAATAGATATACGTTAGGCCCTATTTATAAACCATAGATTACCGGCCACTACTATGACCTCAGAACTATCTGCTAAGACAAAATTTAATATCTCGTAGTTACCTACGTTGAAGTATGTTGTAGAACTAGTATGCTGGTGATAGTACTAAGACATATTATTATGCAGCTAATACTTATATTAAAATCACTAAATCTCTAACAATGTTACTTGAAATGTCCGAAACATGTTCAAAAACCGAACGACTACGACTCCAAAACTACTTTAACCACACCACGCCCCTTTCTCCGCGAGTATTATCGCTTGCGAGCAATATTATTACAAGTTGCTCACGTGAGATGTTTATCTAGCTCTTCACGCAGATAGGATCTAAATACCTGCATAGCATGGGGGGTCCCAGACTTAAGGCTTACGCGAGACAATCGCGAGATATATTGCGCTGAGGGATGCATGCTAATACGGGAGACTTGGGGTTTTTACAGGTAAAAGGTTGGTGCTATAAATTTATTGTCTGTGTCAGTGTGGTTTACTAGTGTTAAAAGGCCGGGCCTGTTAGTGTTTTTCTATGTTTTTAAATTCTTTATGTATGTTAAATGTAAAATGAAATTTAAATGACAATTAGGTGTAAACCGGTGAAATAATATTTGTTATATTATTTTGTGATGTAGAAGCGTGACTATATAACGTTATAAGTGAGGTCACTTTTTAAACAAACACGCATTTTTTTTTACCTAAATCATATTTGTGTTTAATTGCTACTGCTACTTTAGGAGCCGGCAGACTGGCAGCATAATTTGTTATTTATTTATTGATAAAATCACCTAGTATTGCGTGAAACAGTTGTAGCCAAGTGAGTAAGACCTCTGACTTTTAATGAGAAAGGTCCTATGTTCGAATTCCGACATGTGCCAATGAATTAAATTTAAATATGTATGTGTTTTTCATTTTCGTACATACTTTATAGTCGCTAACGACGGAAAACTGGTGAGTAATAGCCAGTGGCTATGTTTCGGAGATACGGTTCACTACCTATCACGATGGGTGCTGTCTAACTAATGAACCGCGGCATCGTGTGATTCATACCTAACAAGCCTTCGAAATTTCGAAGATGGGCAGTCAAACCTCAGACTTCCCCGCCTCAATAAAAAAGGGTGTGTATACACAAGTCGTGAAGCATACATATGTTTAAGTTTTATTGATAGCTAGACGACTTGACGACCATTTATCGTGTCCAGTCCAAAAGAACTTTTTAACGTACCTACTCAATAAAATAACCGTAGAATTTAGTGCAAAGTACTAAATACCCATACAACACCAGTACCCATTCGTTTCCTCCCAGGAATAAACGTCATGGCCTTCTGCACTGAATGCTGAGCACCTTCGTTGGCAAGGCGCCCGCGGCTTACAGATTACGCGACAAATCCTCACACATATTTTCCTCTCAACATAATTCATTTTGTTTAACAAGAAAAGCCGATTGTTGGTTTTCGTTTTTGGGTGGGTTGGTGTCGGTTTATAGAAGAAAAGGGTTGGAAAAGAATGGGGTTAAATATTGATTACGTTTATATATAGTTTGCTGATGATGATGTTGAGCGTTGAATTTGTTGGAAGGAAATAATAAAAAACTGCAATTGTGAATGTGAGTATAATAAAATAAATAGGTCACTAAACAGATAATTATAAGGCACGTATAAAACTTATAATATAGGGTCTTTCCGTAGCTATTTTTAATAAGCAATTTTTTTTCCATTAGCGTATTTACATACGATGCCACAAATCAAAATAAAATTTTAATTAACATATTAATATTTATAAACGATCATACACTAATAACAGTAAATAGTAAAGTAATTTACTTATTTGTTACTACCCATTATTATTCTGTAATCAATACTTACGAACCTAATTTGAAATATATAAATTTTGTTTCACTCCATTAATTTTGAGCACTATTAAAATAATGCAATTTGTAAAATCATACGACTGCTCTTGAATTGAACTGACGTATTCATTATGAACAAAACGAGTACAGTTCAAACCTACTGAACATACTGTCAATAACACCGTTGATAAATCGCTTTACAACAATCCGTTTTAACGAGGTAAAAATGTACTTATGTTGTAGCACATTGTAATGTACTGATGTTCATTATTTATGTACCACTGTGTAAGGAAATATTGCAGTTTTAAACAATCGACATTCAAATTCCGTAATACGAATATTACTAAGTACATTCTTTTGACACGACATATTTTATAAAACTTTTAATGTAGGCTAATGGTTACTTATTCCATTTCGACTGCTCTATTTCATGATAAATTTAACTTTAAAACCTTCGTCTTTGTAATCACTGCAGTGCATTATTGCAAAATTACATGTAAAGGAACCCAGCCGTGAATGTAAAACGAATATTACCGCCAATATTCATTATTTTTAAACATTCTTGCTGCAACCAATTATTCAGTTTAATTCTGTATTAATTATAATCCTGCCATTTAATCCATCCTAAGATATTTACCGCAATTTTGATCTTTACTTAACTAATCTTACATGTACATTGCTAGCTTACTAAAACCTTCTATATCAGAACCTAGCACAGGTAAGTACTCACAGCGGTGCATTAACCCGAAACCCGTGATTATGAGCCCAGTTTCAAGTGCTGGCAACTCCTTTTTTAGCTGCTGCTTTTTTTGCCTAATTATTTTGAACAGGTGACGAATGCGCAGTCTCGAGAGGCTCTCGGCCTCTGCCACCAGCCCATGCCAATCGGATTTCCAGCCAGGATTAGGCAAAAGGGAAAAGAGAACTAGTGGCGTGTGCGGTAAAGAGAAATTGCGAGTAGAGGGTAATTTATCATACATGTATGCAAAGACATACTCGTGTATTTAAAACTGTCATTTTTTAAGCATCTTCATCTTGTACTATTTTTAACTATTTTTATTTGCTTACCTTCTACTTAACACATACAAAGAATTATAATGCATTCTTTTCCTGGACTTGGTATTCAAACACAATTAAATTATTTCTATTTGGGTTAGACGTTTTCAAACAATTTCATTTTTTAAATAACTGATATATACAACAGTTTCTAAATTCGTTTAAATGTTGAGGCAGTAGATACAAGACAGTTTTAGCCAGCTCAAGATAAATTTTTTTACATATCCATAGACTGTTAACACTTCTATCCTTTACGTATAATTAACCCATAGGAATATTATTAGTGATAGTTTGAGGCGTCAAGGGATTGAAAGTACATTTTATAAAAGGTGACTTAGGTACTTTACCAATTATAGTAGTTATAGTATAGGTTTACCAATTTACAAAGACAAATACAAACGCGTTCACGACTATTAAACCTTGCGGGGTAGTCAGAGGTTCAGGTTTCCACCTCCGCAATGTGAAGGTAGCTATTCTAAGGACACCAGTGTTGACCAGATAGTTAGTACTCAATGTGACAGGTAGTAACCCATGTCGCCATTTACAAGCACTACCTATTACCTGTTCGGCGAACAGGTAGGTTTCCTCACGATGTTTTCCTAACTGTATAATTCGATGCATTTCGTAAATGTGTTTTATTACGTTTTCCAATTTAATAGCCACAATATCAATATATATATAGGTATATGCAAGAGTATTTTCTAGATTGTATACATACTTATAAGCTACACTTGCTTTCATACACCTCTACATACACGGTAGACACTCACGTATTCCTGTTTCTAAGCGAATTGGTATAAAAACCTGCATTCCCATTCGTAACGTCAGTTTCGATCCGGGGATACCAAACAAAATGTCAGAACAGGGCATGTAGCGAGTATCCGTAATCTAATTAGTGCTTTGAGAGTGCCGTTTCAGTATGAGACTGGTGATTGGGCCAGTCTAGCTAATTCTAGGTGGCTAATGTATGAAGTGCCTTAGCCATATTTACTGACCGATCTCTACTTAAATACATATGTATATTGCCACGGCCATCACACTTTAATATTCATACTACAAAGTGACTTAGAGGATATTATGTCTCAGAGGTTCTGTCCACAATTACGACGTGATTGTATACAATGTAGGTCTCAGGTCGAATATATTTAGGTTTTTTATTCCTAAGAGAATAAGAGATGCTATCGGTCACAATTCTGAAATAGTCTCTGCCTGTTCCGTTGGTGATATAGAAACGTGATGTATGTATGTGAAATGTGAGAAAAGACGCACTGAATATATATAGAGTAATATCATAGTAAGAAAAAATTAATTATTTTTTATAACTTTAATTAGAATTTAAAATTAAACTTCGTCTTCACAATCAGCCACGCTATCCACCATCATCCTGAAACAATAAAATGTATGTTTACTTACATTATTCTTAACGTAGTAGATAGAGCAAACAATCCTCAAAATTTTTTTGCCTTGTTTAACATCAAATATATAAGAAATTTAGAATTATTGTTAATGGTCAGCAGTCAAGGATCTCACGATTAGCATTCTGGTGATAAGCCGTTATCCCCCAGAATGTTATGTATGTACATAATAAATAATAATACCATATCTTTATAAAAATGCTCATAGATACAATGGTATGAAAATACGTATACGATATACAAATAAAAACATTAATATGAATACATAACTGAAAACATGAGACGACACAAAAATTACATCACATTCGATTTAATTTCTCAAATAAAAATAAACGGCACACAATAATATCATTTACAAAAGGAAATATGTGTGTGACGCAGAAGTGCATTTACGTAGAGGCCAGCCCAATAAGAAACATGACATATAGACGTCATACTGAAATGGGCGACGTCGAAAATACCTATAACCTCTAAATATGTATGTATGAGTGCCAATGAAGCGAGTGGTTTATCAGGACCAAGACAGATTGGGATCCATGATCTTTACCTATCCCCTACATGGAGACAGACTGGATCTGTTTATATGTATATGTTTATTATATCAACATCTTTTTACTCACGGAGGCGTCTTGTCAATGTAAAAGCCGTCGCAGTAGGCGCTCGAAGACCTTGTCTTGTAGAGAACTATGTACACTTGGTCATATTTGATCTTTCTCAACTTCCACAGGTACCTCAGGGCGAACCATAGCCTGTTGTCTATCTCTTGCGAATAGTCCAAGCCTCTCGGTGCTGCAACCAATAGATTTTTATAACATAATTACATTAACACACATACATACACGTCTCATCGTGAGGAAACCTGCCTACCCCTCAGGATAGCTAATAGTCAGTGCCTATATACGGCGATACGGTTCACTACCTATCACGTTGGGTGCTGTCTATCTAGTGATACGCGGGCTTCGAATGACCCATACCTAACATGCCTTCGAAATTTCGGAGATGGGCATTCAAGCCTCCGCCATAATAAAAGGGGAGTGTGGATACACAAGTCGTGAAGCGTATGTTTATGTTTATACACGTCTACAACACTATTATCTTATTCTTTAAGTTCGTAAAAATATGTAAATTTTTGACCAATCTTAGAGTGTTTTGTCAATAGAAAAAGCTGTTACCACACTTAGGCAACAGGACGCGTCGCGCACAACAATCCCATTTCCTAACGTTGTTAACAGGACGTTTGATAAGTTAATTCGTGGTGGAAAAAATCTTGACAATATCTAGATCGCACTTTAGCATAATTATTGGAGTTGAGATAACAAGTGGAACTTTGGTGACAGGTGCTACCCTATCTCCCAGCAGATTTCATTTACCCCTTGTCCCTTAGTCGCTTTTTACGGCATGTCGGGAAGACCGGCAACTAGTAGTCATTCATTTTACGACTCAGACTAGCACGGTATGCTAAATATTACCTGTATAATGCAACGCAATGACGTTCCTGTATATATTGAGTCGATTCGTCACTTCCGGTTTCCGGCTAAGGCCTACGATGAGACTGGGGGGGCGGAGGCGTGCCAACAATTGCGCCGTTTCCCCAGTGACGGTGGGCACGAGTATGGCGACCGCATTCGTTTGTAAAGCGGCCATCACACAGCCTATGGCGCAAGCCTCTGCGGCGTTTGCTGGGAGCTTTATCTGTGAAATATGTGTATGTATGTACAATGGTAGACGCAATTGCGAAGATAGTAATTAATATAACCTACGTGTTGACTAGATAGTACGCGTACGATATATGACGCCATTTACAAGCACTAACTATTACCCGTAGGTTTCCTCGCGATGCTTTCCCTCATCGTAGAATTCGGTGCAATTCCCAAATGTTATTTTAAATTTATTTTATTTATTTACAACAACAAGATCACATACCATACAGGTAAATCTTTAATACGTTTCCTAAACATCACACACAATATTGGAATAAAAATTACTACTTAGTTATGCTACTATTACTTAGTTACGTAGGGCTTACGTAGGGAACAGCCCAATAAGACATATGACAGTCCGATAGACGCTATATTGAAAAAGGATGTTAGGAGTACCTATAACCGCCGTGTATGAGAAGACAATCAGTCAGGATTGGGACAAATGGAGATCCATGCCTGCCTCTTTACAGGGAACCAGGCGTGATGTGTATGTATGTATCTATTTATGCATGTATTAGAGTGTATGTATCACATCATACCTCCTCCATGAGCCGATAGAAGAGTTTCTTAGAGTTGAAATGCCTCTGCAAAATCTCATTAATCACCCCTATTCTCAGCAGAGCCTGCACCGGAGCGGTGGCGTCAGGGGTTACATTCAAGTTCTGGGTCAGGATGATACCGCTAGCGCCATCTAGTATCGTGTCGACCACATCTGCGACCTCAGCGTTACCATACTGTTGGTGTTCGTTTACTTCTTTGAATGTTACTCCTGATATGAACAAGGGTTTGCCTACCTGTTGGCATAAGATTGGAGTTAATACTTAAAACTAAATTTAAACTATCTCTATGTTTGACACATACATATGTCTCTATGGGCGTATACAGCATCATTATAGTGTATTTATAAATTAGTAATACAAAAAATAGATATAAATATTAATGAAAATATATATAAAAAACTGGAATATTTAAATAAGAAATTAATTATGAAAGTAATATCATTTTCTTACATACATCGAGATACATATACATTCACGTCCCTTAATTCATTTCGGGGTGGACCGAACCTCGAAGACACGATTGTATCTTCTAGGTCATTTTCAACATGAATACTCATCTTATAGATAACGATATAGAGAACGATTTACATTCATACATTACGCATCTACGTCCCCAACGGGATAGGCAGAAACAATTCTACCACCTGAAACGATCCTGACAAATCTCTCTTGTAATCACACCCTATCATCTTCTCATACATGCTCTTCTGTTAACGTATATCTATTTATAGTTTTAAGAGATTCGCAATTTATACTCATGATTAATAGTCCCGTTAGATAAGTCCGGTTAGTTATTAATCATGTATATCTATTTACCTGTAAACATTTCCCAGTTAACCACTTTTGGATACGTATCCAGCGATAGAAATGGTTCGTAGTGAAGGGTAAGTACTGTCGAGAAAACACTACGGCGTCTGCTGCCTATGGAGTAAAAGAATTCACATACACACATATAATTACGACTTTTAATCCCTTTCGGTGTGGACAGAACTTTGGAGACATAAAATCTCTGAAGTCACTTTTAGCACTCATATTGAGATTTTGATTGTGAACATTGTTAAAAGGTTGCTAGCACGTCACCCAATAAATTCCTTTGACCTCTAGTCCCGTAGTCGTCTAAGGAAAGGTCCCGAGGAAAACAACAGCTAGTTTACCCTAACGGTACACCATTTCGGGGTAGTCAGAGTTTGAATATCCACCATCAACTAAGTATATGTGATGGTCTTTAGTCACTCGAAACTCGATTTTGACCTGATAATCAATATGCAACGTGGCAGTAATACTGAGACCGTATATTGCCTATTGAGATAAAAAGACAGATTTCCACACGATGTTTCCTGTCACCGAAATCAACAGGACAATCTAGATGTTCATCCATCCAGATACCCACACCCACGTTGCTTAACTTCGGTGATCGAACGACAAGCGTATCAACACAACTACAACCATTGTAAACGTAAATTAAATACATTTACTTACATTCGCATTGAGATAATAGTGACGTCATCATGCCCTCACGATTTGACCAATCAGACGTGACAACGGCTGTCTGCAATTGGTCAATGTAACTATTTTTCTCATTTACTCACGTCTCATTGGCCTGTTTAATTCTGAATATTTACATAGTGTGATATAATAATCTATAAAGTATGAAATAACTGTATTATTACCTCCAATATCTTGTCTATGTTAACTATGGTGAAAGGTGTGCTTATTTTTAACAGGAAAAGAGGCTTTATATTATTCTTACAATGTTCTTTCACCTTCTCAATATCTGACATGTGGTAAATGAAATGCAATAACAGTGAATCTATCTGAAAAACAAAAACATTAAGATTTAGTTCCGTGGAACGTAAAATGAATGATAATAGCTGCCGTTCCTACCAGCATGTAGTAGGAGGTGTCTAAGGGACTAGTGGTAAATGGAATGTATTGGACAATTTGCTGGCTCCCTATCAACACCTCCGTGGCGCGATCGTTACACCTGAATGCTAATCGTGGGGTCCCGGGTTCGATTCCCGGTGGAGGCAGAGTTGAGAACAACGCTTTCCTACTGCTTTCCAGTCTGGTTGTTGATTATATATGCTATATATGTATTTATCTATGTATAATATGTATACATTTCTTAAATATACGTTGACTAGTACCCTAAACACAAGTTTTAAATGTACATACCAAGGGGCTAGTTCAATTGGTGTAATAATGTCCAAATATTATTATTATTACCATTGTTTTGAGATAAAATCACAACCCTAATATTTATTCTAAATATTGACCAATGTTTATCCATGATTCTATGTACCCCGAAAGGGATTAGTCAAGATCGTTCAATGTGTCGATAGAAAATCTCTTCCTATCCGGTAAAGTTACTAAAGGCGTCAACATATCTATGATTTACAAACTATTTTCAATTACTACATTCACATATAGTTATTATATCAAAGTATATAAATTTACATCAAACATCCATATTTACTCGTATTTATTATTCATCTTAAACTTAAAAACTACCATAAGAGAAATTCTTTTAATGAAAAATAATCGAAAACTCTCAAAAAATATATATACTACTGTTTATAATGTATATTTATATTTATATAATATGTATGAGTGTGTATGTCTGTGACTATATCTATCTATATGTCTATAATATATATATGTTCTTGTTTATGTTGCCCGAAGTATGATTATGAATTATAGTCTATGAATTTTATGTATGAGAAAGCATTATAACTGTATTTGTATATTATAAATAAATTATTTTGTGTATGTTTGTTATTTATTATATGCACCAGTTTCCGAGTCGGGTGCTGCCGGAGGACCAGTGATGCAGCCTAGCTGCATCGTATACTGAGGCAGCACCTTTTCACTGCATCAATGGTTTTTTTTACATATATTTTTTCCATGTTTGTGTTTTGTTCATGTAGTGAATAAAGTTTCTTTCTTTCTTTCTTTATACCTGAAACTGAATTCACTAAAGCCTTACCTTATTATTAAGGGCGAACTCCAACTGCGCTTTATTGAAACCGCTGCCTGCGATTAAAGCGTCATCTTTAACCGTAGTGCAATACATCTCTTGTTTCGATAGCACACCTCCCTTAACCACCCTACACGTCACGTTATTAGAATCTATAACCTGAGTACACTGTAAAACTATTTCCTTATCTCTGATAGATATATAAGCGCCCACATCTATGTGAAGTTGAGGGCAAGGATATTTTATATACAAGATGTCCTTATTGCAAATTCGCAGGTTTTCGTTGTCCTGTAGTAGTGTAACGATCACTTTCGAGTTATCTTCATAATGAACAGGATGGTTCTGGGGACAAGAGAAACAAAATGCAAACGTGTTCACGAGCATTAACCCTTGTGGGGCAGTCAGTTCAGGTGTCCATCTCCGCAATCGTGGAGGTAGTAATTAGAGGTCGAGTGTTATTAATAAAAACGTAGCAGTGAGGGTAGTCGGAAAAGAATCTGACAAGGCGCTGCGGTCGAGGCGAAGAAATATGCATCATCAGTCTGCCCGTGACCATGGCTGCTGCATCGTAGCCGAAACATCGGGTTAATAAAGGTAACTTTATTATATAAAAACATACGCGATAAGTCCCGTTAGTAATTATCAAGAATTAAAATAGTAATAATATACTGTGTGCTTACTTACAAACATGGGTTCCCCAGTAAAGAACATTCCTTTATATACATCGGCGCATGACGTGATCTCCCACTCTCCCACTCCGTACTTCTGGGCACACAAAGCAGTTGCCTTTCGTAGCTTCTGTAGAAAGTGGCCCTTTTCCGACCATGTGAAGTCCACGTCGCAGTTAAAGCTAGCCACCGTTAGACCGGAGTCTATAAGGAGCTTTAAATCTGTCACTGTATTGTGACGACCCGCTGGAAAAAAAAAAATTATCACTACATAGTATAAAACAAAGTCGCTTTCTCTGTCCCTATGTCCCTTTGTATGCTTAAATCTTTGAAACCACGCAACGGATTTTGATGCGGTTTTAATAGATAGAATGATTCAAGAGGAAGGTTTATATGTATAATAACATCCATTAAATAGTGGAGTAGGCTATATATTTTATACCCGTGCGAAGCCGGAGCGGGTCGCTAGTAATAAATAATACATACATACATGAATGTGTGTAATATATTTACGTCCTGTAATCCCTTTCGGGGTGGACAGAATCTCGAAGATATGAAATATCTTTGGCCACTTTTATAATTTATTATATGGAACATTATTAACAGGTTACTAGCTTGTCGCCCAATAGATTCGATTTAGCAATAGACACCCTTAGCAGCATCCTGGACATGCTGGGAAGAACGATAGCTATGTAGTTAGTATATTTTTCACGTACCATACCAGAATAATAATGTTTAAGACACTATAACACCAATTGAACTAGCCCCTTGGCGATTTCCTTTAAGACTTGTGATAATATTACTAGTTATTGTATATGTAAGGAAGTTATACTAATTATAATTAAATAAATACATATTTAGAGTATATCAACGACCACACTGGTAAGCCGAAGGATTAAGTAATTCTTAAATCTGCCTGCACCGGGACTCGAACCCAAAACCTCATAATTAGCGTTGAAATGGTTAACCGATTGCACCACAAACGCCGTCAAATACTTATACATCACACCCGTTTCTCTGTAGAGGGGTAAGCTGAGATCACGGGCCTATTAGTCCCGATCCTGACGAACCTCTTTCGCTTCATTGACATTCAATACTTACATACATACGCGTTCACAACCATTAACCCTTGCGGGGTAGTCAGAGGCTCAGGTGTCCATCTCCGCAATTGCAAAGGTAGTAATTCTATGGCCACATCGAACTCACGTGGTAACTCCACCCATATAGTCAGTACTCAATGTGACAGGTGGTAAGCCATGTCGCCATTTACAACTATTCTCCGAACAGGTAGGTTTCCTAACGATTTTTTCCTCGCCGTAGTATTTGACGCATTCCGTAATTGTAGTTTTATTACGATAATGTACATAGAAATTCATTAATCTTCATTTCCATTGGTACATGCTCAAGCGGGACTTGAACCCTGTACCCTCGATACAGAGTCAAGCCCCAAACACCTGGGCTACGTTGAATTACTAATCACTACATAGTATAAAACAAAGACGATTTCTCTGTCCTTTTGTCACTTTGTATGCTTAAATCTTTGAAACCACGCAACGGATTTTGATGCGGTTTTTTTTAATAGATAGAGTGATTCAAGAGGACGGTTTATATATATAATAACATCCAGTAAATAGTGGAGTAGGCTATATATTTTATACCTGTGCGAAGCCGGAGCGGGTCACTAGTAGATAATATAATACTTACTTATAGATAAAAGAAATGGGAATTTGCCATAAGTGCTCCTTTCGAAGTACCGTGTTTCATCTTGGTCGATCTTCTTTGCCGCTCCAGCAGCAGCCTCCGCATTGAGCAACGATCTCATTCTGTATAAAGTCAAAGTCAAATGTTTTTATTCAACATAAGTACAAGTACAGTACATTCATTGAAAGTCGAAACATTTGCCTGACACTGGTTGTCTCTTAGCATTTAAATTCTACCTTTGGTTCGGAAGCCCTGGTTCGGAGAAGAACCAACTAGAAACTACGGCTTTCAGGAGTTTTTGCCCAGTGCCAGTATATAGTATAGCATAGAGACCGCAAATTGTAAGACAATAATCAGAACTGTAGTTTGTAGTCCCGAACTAGACTATAACTGAGAAAGATTGCTAATAAGCTGCCGTTTGTCCAGGCATGTCGTGAGAGACTGGGGATAAATGGAATCTGTTGGTCGATAAGCTAGCAATTTGCCACTAATGTTACATATGCCATCTCAAGTTCAAAATTGATACTTCACGCTCACCCATTAACCGCCTCATACATATTGTGTTAATGTTCCTCACGCTACGTACTTCCTTTTTGGGAAGAATGTCCCCAAATGGATCTGTATACGTTATACGCGGCCAACCCCGTCTAACCCTACCTTTCGCCTTGACTTTGTAAATTCCTTTCGTAACTGTCCTTTCATCCAACGAAACAAACAACTAATAATACGATAATTGTTTTCAATCTTGTTTTTAAATATTTACCTTCAGAGTATTTTTTTTCAATGGTAGCAATAATTCAAATAGCCCATGTATATATTAGCTCATATATTTCACTTTAGTATTTTAGTATTATTTCAACATAGAGTTTAATCCATAGACTTGGAATATATTTATAGCAAAGATTCAATTATCTGACACTCAATGCTTTTTTTGTATGATATTTCCTATATTTAGGACATACACAAATATGCATCACGATCACTTTAAAAGGTGTAAGCAGAGATTACGAATCCCCTTTAGTCCCTACTTTTTCTTCAACAACATCCATACACCTCTTCTTACACACTCGGTGGTTATAGATACTTCGAACATCGTATTCTTCTTGTACCTTCAATTAATGGGAAGGAACTCGCTCTGCCGTAACAGGCTGAATGGCGCAAGCGAGGGGCTTCTAGTAATTACATTTAACTAATACGGGGCACAAGTGCTTATTATACGATAAGTGCTGTAGTCAAGATGCTTTAGATAGGTACTATACAGAAAATATCTTTAAATATAGATAGATAGAGTTTGGATAACCGCCATCAACTTGATGCTAAGTAAAGTACTGAAATAAGATATTTATAATAAAAACACATACGCAATTAGATCGTTGGTAATGTATTTATATATTATTATGTTAGGTACATCAAAATTATATAATTAGTGTCAAATTATGTGTACATTGATGTATTATGACGTGTGGTATACATTTTTTTTGTTCCCAAGATATTATGCAGATGTTGTGCTGTATTATATTGCTTCCCTATATATTTTCCTATCTTATTAATAACTTATTGTAGCAAAAGTATGTTACGTTTTTTTGGTGGAGTAAGTAACGGGTTCAATTCAAATTTCCCATCCATCGAATATACATTTATAATTTAAGACTGAAAACGTATAATAAGTGAAAAAATACATTCTGACTGACTCGTTTCTTTGTCCAAGCCTATAGCACAATTGTCATTAAATAAAATTAATAAGAGACAGCTTTCTTTAATCAAACACATCCTTATTATTATATGGATATTGATCTTTCCATCATAATATGGTCAATCAGTTGAAAGAAACAACAAGTGTAAGATTTCGCCATGTACTCTCACCCAAAATAGACGCGGCGAGAACAGAAGTAATTATCAGTTATTTGTGGCAATGAGCACGCACGCAGCACGTGTGCGGAATGGCTACGGGAATTTCATCGCAGCGCCTTCTTGTCATTAGATCGAGTTAAGGGGACAGAACGGGCTATCCTACTCTAATTGGCGCTTGCTCTGTGTATGTTCGTTATATATTAATTAGTACTCAAGAAACGCTTGCATGGATGGTTTATTACAATGATAAAAAATCTGGTTATAAGGTTGGTTTACCAGGAACTTATAATTGCGCTTAAATTTGTTATGCGCCTTTGATATACCAAGATGTAATAACTGTGGTTTAATTAAAAAACCTTATTTATTATTTATAAATATTCTCATTAACGCAAACATAAACATTGCTATCGTGAGTACCTAAATAGGTACAAAGTAAGTTGGCTGTAGCTACGAATGCACTAATTTAAAATTAAATACAAAATCTTACTAGCTCGGATTACATTTAAAAACAAAAAACTGACAATTTCGGAATGCATAAAGACCGTTTTGTGTAAATATATCATGATGTGTTCAATATGTATGTTTATTTGAGTAAATATAGTAAAGTCGCATACAAATAGAGGTACACGTAGATCACAAAAACTATCCTAGTTCACTTATGGAACTATGTAACTCTGGCACCTGAACACAAACTGTGTTCTTTACTGGACACGTAGGAAATTACAAACTTATCGCGAATAGCCATACGATCTCCCTCAACTATGCTTTGTTTGGGATTTGAAAGCTACTTGTTTATTCAAAGCTAGCTTATAGCTTTTTGGAAAAAAACTGTAAAAGGTTATAATAAAGTTCTTTATTGAAAAACTACCATATTGTTTGATTTCCTACTTTTTGCTTGGTTGTTAATTGGTTGAGATTAGATTCCCTACATTGTGCAGGAGATCTATCAAGCTGATTCTTAGAGGATACACATTTTAATTAATATTTAGCTTTTTAATTTAAAAAAAGTACTAAATTCATAACTCGTTAATCATACGAAGACTTGACAACTGAACGAAACGCAACTAACTTGCGTGAGTTATATGTCAAAAGAGCGAGACAATAACAATCATTATTGACTTTTAATTGCTAACCAATTCCTAATACATACCATATAAATTTGTACTTACATATCCTACATCCATTTCTTCCTAGTTATAGCCAATAACACTAGGGTAGTAAGAGGAAGTTTTTAAGCCACATCGTGCATGTTTATCAAATAGTCTGAAAACAATGTGTTCTATATCATAGAGTACAAACCGTGACTATCGTCTATTTCTAATTGGCAGCAAATGAAAGTGTAACATACCCTTTATGTCGATGTTTTTAAGTCTCGTTTTATACCAATTCCTCAAAAATCCCCTATTCATTTTCACATACAAATCCTATATCCATTCCTTTCTAGTTACAGCCAAGATACCTATATCCTGTGACAAATAAAAGCCATTCACTCGAGGCCTCCGTGCTGAAACTTGCTAACACCAGTCGTTCTGTAAGTGGCGCTTATAGTTAGCCAAAGAGATCCCTGTTGAGTCGCAACCTCCTTTGACTTGTCAATGTTCGGAACAAACAAGTCGATGAGCCTTCAGAACTTTCGCGAAGACATTGTTGATAATGATTGAATATGCTAATTGGCAGACAGCGCCATCTCGTGTTTGTTTGTTTGAGTACAGAATTCTTGATCTGTATTACTAAGACTAAAGAGAGGTACTGAAATACTACGACAACTAAATGTGTATAGATAATTATGTGTATGTGCATACATAATTTTGTTTCTTTATAATTTGTTTTTGTTTGGTTGGTTTGGTATTGGGTTTTTGTAATTGTGGCACTGGGCAAAAAATCCTGAAAGCCGGAGTTTCTTGTTGGTTCTTCTCCGAGCCAGGGTTTCAGAACCAACGGTAGAATTTCAATGGTAAGAGACGACCAGTGTCAGGCAAATGTTTTGACTTTCAATGAATGTACTGTACTTGTACTTATGTTGAATAAAAACATTTGACTTTGACTTTGAAATGCCTTGTTACTCTCAAAAAGACTTGATTAGCAATACGAATCTATCATAACACACAAGAAAAACCCTAACAGTGTTAACATAACCTAACTATCTGCTTTTTTACCAAGTACAAACACGTTCTTTGACAGAGTCGGGGCATTGATCTCATGAGCATGCAGGGCCTAAGGCTCAACATGCATATTCAGAGAATTTAGTCTCTTTGAGTGCCAAAATGTCTGTCTCGACGGCGCTGTTTACAAGTTCATTACAATGTACGTACGAAAAAGTGTAGGGAGAAGGCATTTGTAGATAAATTATACATACGTATGCAACGTGATTGTTGCGATGATAAACAATTGTGATTGTGAAATTAGCCCATTTTCTGTCTCTAGAGTCGATAAAACAGTCGCAAGTTTCAAAGATGACGATGTCCTATATCTGGACGAAGTCAAGATTTAGGATAAAAATTAATAAAAACAATGAATGTCACTTTTTTACACATTTAGTGTCTTTAAATATACTACAGATAAAAAAAGAGTCACATTAACAGAAACAAACTTTTGTTATTTAAATAAGAAAATACTATATAGCGACAACTTATGCGACAAGTAGTATCCTATCATATAAATAAAGACCTAGGTGTAAAAGAAGAAAACCTAAATTGTTGAATCTAAATACATTAACATTTTGAATCAATAAAGAAACTCTATTCCATCTATCAGCTTAGTACTACAGCTTAACTTAATACAAAATGGCGAAGTTCAGTTGTACTCTCATAATAATCTAGTGAAGAAACTTCGCAACAAGTTACTAGTTCTATCGTGCTTGGGGATGCTGGGTGGTCAAGTGTAGGCACTAAGTTATCCAATTGGATAATCTGTGTAACTTTGGCCGCACACTTATTAGGCAACATAACGAAGTATTCTTACAAAAAAGCCTGGCAAAGTAGTGATCTTAATACAGCACGTAAGATAAGATAATAGATTATTAAATTAAGTTTATAAAAGAACAAAATCATATACATAAATAATACGTACATACATTACCCTTTATTGTTGCAAGCACATCAATGACTGTCACATGTCACATTGAGAACTAAATATCTGGTCAACACGTGGGTTTGACGTGACCATAGGATAACTATCTTCGCAATTGCGGAGATGGACACCTGAACCTCTGACTAGGGTTTGATCGTGACCGTGTTTGTCTTTTTTTTGTCACATCAAATGATGACAAGTTACGAACAGTAAGCAAAAAAAATATGCGAAGGAAAACCTATATTATTATTATTATTAAGGTCCTACGTTCCTTAGATAGGGCAGAGAGCATCCACAGTGCTCCGCCATCTGGATCGGTCTTGGACTTCGCGAAGAAAACCTATAGTGTGTTATTTTGTAATTTAAATCACTGACAATGTGGAAGCAACTTAAGTTTTATTTATTTTATAAAAATGAAACAATTTAGAAACCTAACAACATCCTCATTACAGTAACTAAACAATGTAAAATTAAACTTGTATATATATAAAGCAACTCTCTATCTGGCACAAAATACTCTGGAGGAAAAAGTCAACTATCTCATTGTAGCGCATCCCATGACTTAGTTAAGAAAGTAATGTGAAAGTTCAATCCTCTGCGGACTCGAACCGACACTGTTGAAACCGAAAAGTTGGCAGTTAGAAATCTACGTAACGACTTGTAATCCCCTGCGAGATGTTTTTGTGAGCAACTGCGCGACAAAACAGTGTTTTTCTGCTAAACTTTGATAGGTTTTGGGGGTTTAAACAGGACTTTTGATTGGTGGAAAGAATGTATTATTATACAATGATTAAGCAAGGCTCTGACAGAAGGATAAAACATGATACGGAATGTTTTATTGAACAAAAATATAACAAAGGTATCATTCAATGATAAACGAAGAAGATGTAGTTATTGATAATGATTTGGCTAATTATTATAAATTATTAAGAGTATGAAAGTTATATAACAGAGATAACTGTATGGTGAACATAAATATAATCTTAATAAGTTAACAACAAAACAAAATTAATGTTATTTAATAGCTACCAACTAATAAAAGTTATTTAATAGAAAGTACCTCTGTCTTATTTGACGTTGAATTATGTGAATTTAAATTTTCCATGCTCAGAGTTTGATAAAATTTAAAGGGTTGTATTACATTATGTCCCTTAACAACAATAAATCAATGAGCCACCGAACCGATGAGAAAACACATCGTGATTAAAAAACTAATTTAAATTGATAGTACAGACAAGATAATTAAGCAGAGCATGTTAATTAACTTTTCCATCCGAGTTCAGTGCCCTTTCATCTCACATATTCATGATGCTGAAAAAGTTCACCAAAGTTCGTGACTAGAGAGGTTTTCCGACGAAAATGCCTAAGAGAGTCTCATACGCTCTCACGTACTACTTCAATGATAGAAGAAAAACATCAAAGGCGCAAAATGAAAATAAAAAATGTCCACTCCTTAAGAATACTTGCAGGACTGCTGTGAACGTTTGGATGCATTCCGAAAGAGGCTTTGCTTCAAACTGCAGCCTCAGCTTTTCACTCGACTCTGGTCTAAAGAGATGCGTCTGTTTTACTTGTTTTGTGCAATTAAATATGGCACTTTTCATTTTGGTTCCGTTACTAGGAAGGTAAATAGAAAGCTTTTTGTGACATCTCAAAGGAAAAGTATCGATATCTGTGAAATATTCGGCGAATTTCGATTGAACCTTTGAGAGAGAGAGAGAGATTCCAAATTTTCGACGTATGTATATTATCGCAATTGAAAAACATTTGCGAAATACACCGAATTACAGTGAGTACCGTAACAGGTATTAGTGAGTGCTTGTAAATGGCGATATGGCGTACTACCTGTCACATTAAGAACTTGTCTAATCAATACGTGGGCTCGAGGCGGCCGTCGAATTACTACTTTCGCAATTGCGGAGATAGGCATCCGAATCTTTGACTACCCCGCAAGTGTTAATGATCTTATTATTATTTTACCTATTGGTTGTTCGGCTACTTATATTCTTTACAACGAAATACCATCATATTTATGGTAAAAACGAACAAGTAGTTATTATCTCCGAGGTTTTTAACGCTTTGTCTACACTTAAACATTTATATTATTGTAATATTTCTTTAATTTACCTTATATTAAATACAATTTAAACCGCCATTACCTTAACGATTTCTTTCCAGTACTTTCCAAGTAGAAACCTCAACTTATCCGTTCGCTTTCCCAACCGTGCTTACAAGATGTTTAGTAGATTAACCGACGTAAGTGGCGTCTTCGCTGTAGCCTGAAGGCAATATAAAACGTGCCCCTGGTTTGTTACCAGATAATGACCTTGAGTGCAGCTCTCTAGTTCTACTAAGAGACATTTTAAGACGGAAAACCAAAGCTTGTTCATATAATATAATATGTAAAACGATTAAAGGAGAGGTAATGAAAATATTTAATGGTAAATGGGATAGTTATCACCATAGCGACCATAGAGTAAAATTTGCACTTTATATATTACATCAGAATTTCGGATTACCGTAATATTTTGTAAACACTCCAAATCGCAATTTTATAGTAGAATACAGATATTAGTCTTAAATTTAAAATACTATTACAACGGGGGTGAAATATAACTTTGAATGCCTTTCTTCTTAGCTTACCATACGCGGCATTCATATTTGAATATTTGACATGTAACTCGTACTTCAATTTGCTGTTAATTTTACCCAAAATGTCATCACATTCCGAAAGCTATAACTTTTCTAAAGTTCTCTGCACCCATTTGAAGAATACACACGTAATGATTGATATATTATCATCATTCCAAACGTCACATAAACAAGTAGGCTGTATTACAAGGCTTACACGATTTAACGTCGTGTTCCGCACTCGCATCCATCCAAAGTGGATTTTGAGTCAATTTATATCTTAGTTAATTTCGCTGTAACAGCCTCCGGGCTTGTAATAAATTTCGAATGTAATAATAACTATTGTAATAAATATCTCTTTTTTACACATTAAGTGTCTTCAAAAATACAACAGATTAGAAAAGAATCACATGAACAGACATTTCATTATTCGTTTATTAAAATACATTTATTTTTATAAGCAAGGAAGGCATGTCAAATACAAAAAGCCTTACTTATAAAACTTAATAAGAAAAATCTCTATAGTTAAAAAAAACTATTTAGATTTAACAATGTTGAATGAATGAATGAATGCTGAAAAATGTAATAACCTAAACCTTGTAAATCAATAAAGAAAGCTGACTATTCCCAGAAAACTGGCTATCAGCTTAGTACTACAGCTTAACTTAATACAAAATGGCGAAGTTCAGTTGTACTCTCATAATAATCTAGTGAAGAAACTTCGCAACAAGTTACTAGTTCTATCGTGCTTGGGGATTCTGGGTGGTCAAACGTAGGCACTAAGTTATCCAATTGGATAATCTGTGTAACTTTGGCCGCACACTTATTAGGCAACATAACGAAGTATTCTCAGTATACGGCACGTAACTTCAGATAAAAGAATAACTTAAATTAAGTTTATAAAAGTACATAATAATAAACATATATAGACACATAAATAATAATACGTACATACATTGCCCTTTATTAACAAGCACATCAAATGACTGTCACATGTCACATTGAGAACTGACTATCTGGATAACACGTGGGTTCAACGTGACCATAGAATTACTACCTTCGCAATTGCTGAAATTGACACCTAAACCTTTGACTACCGCCAGGTTTAATGGTCATGACCGCGGTTGTCTTTTTTTTGTCACATCAATAGATGATAAGTTACGAACAGTAAGCTAAAAAAAAAATATTCGAAGGAAAACTTATAGAGTGTTATTTTTAAATTTAAATCCCTGACAATGTGGAAGCAAGTTAAGTTATATTCATTTTATAAAAATGACACACCCTCCTTAGTACAGTAAATAAACAATGTAGAATTAAACTTGTAAAGCAAGTCTCTATCTGGTACAAAATACTCTGGAGGAAAAAGTCAACTATCTCATTGTAGCGCATCCCATGACTTAGTTAAGAAAGTAATGTGAAAGTTCAATTCTCTGCGGACTTTAACCGACACTGTTGAAACCGAAAAGTTGGCAGTTAGAAATCTACGTAACGACTTGTAATCCCCTGCGAGATGTTTTTGTGAGCAACTGCGCGACAAAACAGTGTTTTTCTGCGAAACTTTGATAGGTTTTGGAGGTTTAAACAGGACTTTTGATTGGTGGAAAGGATGTTTTATTAAACAAGTATATTGTAAATGTACCATACAAGGATAAAACAAAATGACGTCGATACGACGACGATAATATTATAAATATTGAGTATGGAAATTACATCATCGGACATAACTATATGGTGAAAATTAATGTAATCTTAATAAGTTAACAAGAAATAAACATTTTAACAGAATAGCTATCAAGCGATTACTGTTATAAATAACCTAATAATAATTGAGTTACACCTAATACTTCAGTTATAGAGAGTAACTTTGTCTGATTTGACGTTGATTGTATTCTACATACTACGAGTTTGCTAAAATTTTAAGGGTTTATATTACATTATTCATGTCCCTTAACAACAATAAATCAATGAGCCACCGAACCGATGAGAAAACACATCATGATTAAAAAACTAATTTAAATTGATAGTACAGACAAGGTAATTAAGCAGAGCATGTTAATTAACTTTTTCATCCGAGTTCAGTGCCCTTTCATCTCACATATTCATGATGCTGAAAAAGTTCACCAAAGTTCGTGACTGGAGAGATTTCCCGACGAAAATGCCTAAGAGAGTCTCATACGCTCTCACGTACTACTTCAATGATGGAAGAAAAACATCAAAGGCGCAAAATGAAAATAAAAAATGTCCACTCCTTAAGAATACTTGCAGGACTGCCTGTGCGCGTTTGGATGCATTCCGAAAGAGGTTTCGCTTCAAACTGCAGCCTCAGCTTTTCACTCGACTCTGGTCTAAAGAGATGCGTCTGTTTTACTTGTTTTGTGCAATTAAATATGGCACTTTTCATTTTGATTTCGTAAGTAGGGAGGTAAATAGAAAGCTTTTTTGTGACATCTTAAAGAAAATCTATTTATATCTGTGAAATATTCGGCGAACTTGGTTCGAACCTTTGAGCATGTGCCAATAGAAAGTGAAGATTACTGATTTTTAATGTACATTATTGCAATATTATGCAGAGGAATGATAGCAGATTGACAAAAAGAATATATATGAGTGAAGTGGAAGGGCGGTTACGTAGGGGCCGGCCTAATAAGACATATAACAGTCAGATAGACGCTATATTGAAAAAAGGTGACGTTCGGAGTACCTATAACCGCCGAGAGTGTATGAGAGGATATATGAATATCAATGAAGTGAAAGTGGTCTGTCAGGATCGGGACAAATGAGGATCCGTGATCTCTGCCTACCCCTCTACAGGGAATCAGGCGTGATGTGTATGTATGTATTGTTGCAATAAAACTTGCGTACTGTACAAAATACGGTGAAAGCCGGGTCAGTTAGTAGGAAGCGCTTGTAAATGGTGATATGGCTTACAACCTCTGACATTGGTAGTTGTCTGGTGAACAATTCGTGGGCTCGAAGTGGCCGTCGAATTACTATTTCCGCAATTGCGGAAATCGGTACCCGATCTATTACCCCGCGAGTGCCATTGATCTTTTTTTTTGTTTTGTTTATTAATAGGCTACATATTATATTCTCGAAAATGAATGTTATCATATTTATCGTTTACCAAACAATTCTTGTATCAGAGGTTTTTTTAAGCTTTGTCTACACTGAAACATTTGTATAATTCAAGTAATATTTTTAATTTACCTTATATGAAATACAATATAAACCCCCATTACCTTAACGATTTCTTTCCAGTACTTTCCAGTAAAAACCTCAACTTATCCGTTCGCTTTCCGAGCCGTGCTTACAAGATGTTTAGTAGATTAAGCGACGTAAGTGGCGTCTTCGCTGTAGCCTGAAGGCAATATAAAACGTGCCCCTGGTTTGTTACCAGATAATGACCTTGAGTGCAGCTCTCTAGTTCTACTAAGAGACATTGTAAGATGGAAAATTGAAGCTTGTAAATATAATATAACATGTAAAAAGATTAAGGAAGAGGCAGTGAAAATATTCAATGGCACATGATAGTTATCACCTAAACAGTATAAAATTTGCACTTAATAGTTATATTACATCAGTATTTTGGATTACCGTAATATTTTGTAATCGCTATTATCTAGTAGAATATATATATTAGTCCTATTTTAAATACAATTACGACTTGGGTGATATATAACCTTGAATGGCTTTCTTCTTAGCATACCATACGGGGCATTCAAAGTATATATTTGTATATTTGACATGTATCTACTCGTACTTCCATTTGCTGTTAATTTTTCTCAAAATGTTATCCCTATTCGAAAGCTATTGAAGATTTCTAAAGTTCTCTGTACTCATTTGAAGATCGCACACGTAATGATTGATATATAATCATCATTCTGAACGTCACATAAACAAGTAGGCTGTATTACAAGGCTTACAAGATTTAACGTCGTGTTCCGCACTCGCATCCGTCCAAAGTGGATTTTGAGTCAATTTATATCTTAGTTAATTTCGGTGTAACAGCCTCCGGGCATGTAATAAATTTCGCATGGCTTTACACCGAGTTTGTATATAAATGGGTTACATTAGTAGGTCACGACGTACCTTAGTCGCCTCTTACGATGTAAGAAAGTAAATAATACATCTAATCACTTCAAAATTCGAGATGGCATAGAATTAGTACCTATCCAATTGCAGAGGACACCTGAACCTTTGTCTACCCCGCAAGAGTTATCTGTGATGAAAGCGTTTATCTTTTGATACCTACATATAAGTAACGGGATATCTTGCATTTATTTTTTTAAATAAAGTCCATTCATTGTTCTATTCTTCATCGTTTGTTTCTTCTTGATTTGTTGCATTGTTTTTTGTTGTTTGTTCATGCCAATGCTAGGATTCAAACCTAGGACTGTAGTATTATATTATCTGTGCCTAGGACTTCTAATAAGAAGCCAGAGATCTCCCCACTGGGCTACAGCCACTTTAACAATCGTCAGCGTTTACTTCTTCAACGTTCTTAAGTCCACAGCGTGTTACAGTCACAGTTGTTTTATGTCATTAATGTAAATAATTATTTATACCCATTCGCTGAAATGGGCTAGTTCATTAATTATAGTCCGCCTGCAAGTCTAATTGCTAAAGTTGTGCGATCTTTTAGCTTTCGGTCTGGAGTTAAAAAGTTCCATTAAAATAAATTCATCCTGAATCGCATTATACTGAACTCTAAAGAAGTATTAAATGGACTTGCCCTTTGCGAAGTAATACAGGAAAACAAGAGGCGATGCGAAGGTTTTTCTTTTGTTCTTTCTAAGAAAATGCCGATACGTAAATAGAAATTGTAAGTGCAAGAAAAGTTATAAGTTCTTTTTAAGTCTAAGATTTGAAATAAAATATTGAATGTATTGCATTGAATGTCATTGAGAACACTAAAAAAAAATCTTGGCATTTACAAACAAAAGACAAACACATTCAGGACCATTAACCCTTGCGGGGAAGTCAGAGGTTCAGGTTTCCATCTCCGCAATTGCGAAGGTAGAAATTCTATGGACACCGCGACCAGATAGTCAGTACTCAATGTGACAAGTAGTCAGCCATGTCGCCATTTACAATACTAACTATTACCTGTTCGACGAACAGGTAGGTTTCCTCACGATGTTTTCCTTCACCGTATAATTCGATGCATTTCTTAAATATGTTTTTATTACGAAAATTTACATAGAAATTCATTAAACTTCATTTCCATTGGTACATGCTCAAACGGGATTTGAACCCTGATACAGAGTCAAGACCCAAACAGCTGAGCTACGTCTTGGCATTTATTGTAACTTAACTAAGTTAATAGGTAATTCTTAATGAGAAGTCGTTACTCGCTGAAGGCCTTCGTACATACACTTGAAAGGTTACTTAATTTCTGTAAGACACGACTGGATTAAAGAAAATCCTAAGTACATCAATTATTTTTTCATATGCAACATCGTGTTAATTGGGTCACCGCATTACTTTTTAGTGCTTTTTCTATTTATGTTTATGAAAGACGAGCATGTACGAGAAGGTTACTGGGTATGAGTGAAGCAAGAGAGATTTGTTAGGATCGTTCCAGGTGGCGATCGATAGTCACTACCTATCCCATTAGGAACTTAACTAGTTTTGCTTGACTATTTTTGCTTTTCTATAACTAAGAAGAAAAGCGACCTATATACATTTCACTTCAACTCAATAAGGCTTAAGAATGTTTTAATAAAAATGGTAATCATCCTGAAACTTATTGCAAGTCGTGACCCAGCTTCCATCTTGGCAAAACTTCCCAAGACGAATAAAAATGCCGTTAAAGGACGTTGTAATTAAGAACGGGGGTTACAATGAACATCATCATTTGCGCTGTGTGTAGGTACTTAAACCTGCTGAGAGTTTTCGGTCTTGCCTTTAAAGGGACTAAGAGATGTGAGGTGAAACATTGTTGCAGACCGATAGTCATAGGAATTATTTTAATTGTTACTGTAATATTATATGTACACACTAGTATCATATGAGTCAATTATCTTAAATATATAAGCAGTTGCTCTTTTTTTAATTGAAACCCATGTTAAAGTTTAACTAAAAGTTAGTTTGAAACAATATAGAGTCAATGCATATCCATTAACATACATTTACTATTCTGAATAAATCGTAACCTGCGTATATATGCAATGCAGGCTTCCTCATTTGTTGCTATCTTAGATAGATATGTAATCTTGATATTGAAATAAAAAAATTTATAAACCAAATTGCGTTATAAATATACATACACATACACATCACGCCTGATTCCCTATAGAGAGGTAGGTAGAGATCATAGATCCCGATTTGTCCTGAATATAAAAAATATATAATAAAAATACGAGTATACATAGTGACTTCAAAATATTATCTCAGTTTTATCTACTTGTGTCAACTAGAGTCACCTTAATATTACCTTCTCTAGTATCGACACTGCACCGTAGCATTCGTTGCCATTATTCCAGTTGAGGAACAAACATTCATTTACTGTTATCTCAGCTCCGTAGATATCAGCTCCTGAATTCCTGAGGTGCAAGAGGAAGCGTAAAGCATTTAGCAAAGGAAACGTAGCGACCGCGATACTAAATAAATTCCCCTTAATTACGCGATAAATTGTGCCGCTTTCTGGCGGTTTTGTCATTCATTATCAATGTTTCTTCTTTATTATTATTCTTTATTTATGTTTTGGTGACGCAAACGGGAGAAAATTTATCTAGCATTGTAAATAAAAGCAACGTTAGGGAAAATCTAGACCTATAAATACGTGCATTGCACTTTTACGTTTCTATCAGAACGTGTTGTAAATATTATTCCATTACAGTTTTAGCATCATATTTATGCATAGCTTCCAACGGCTAAAAGATTACAATTCAAAAACCATATGAACGTTTAATAAAATAAATGTATATTATTATAACTGTTGTTTGGTAACGAACCATATAATTTTGTTTTTTTATGTAAAATAAAATATATACTTTATGTATGTATTTTATTTCATGTATGTAAAAATGTGTTATAGTTATGTAACTTGACATAAAATTGTACCGAAACAAAGCTCCTCTTTTGCTCCTTATTCATATTCCTCTGTTTTGAAAATTCAAACAATAAATTTATCCAGTTTTAAAATATAATCCGGAATAAAATACGGCGGCGGATAAGTCTCAAAATGTCAACGGAGCGTGTAATACATGACGCCACTTTATTTATGTCTTCTTCGCGGCAGAACGCGGATTCCTTAGCAACGCTATAATGTGCTTTGTTTGGAATAAGCACACGTTTTATACTTTAATAATAATAAAAGCGTTTATTTACAGCCACAAGAACATACACAATACAAAACGTTTACAATCAAAACTTACAAACTAGGGGGTAAAACTTGTACATGTTAATGTCGCAGCAAAAGGATTCCAACTCAGCTGGGTATGTTGCGTTTGATAGCAATCGTAACGCTGGTCTTATGTCGGTACCATTGGAGAGCTTTATTACATGTATGGGTAGATTTCATGATTATTATCTCTTGAGGTACTTAATATGTTTCCGTGTCCATCTGCACT
Source organism: Leucoptera coffeella (assembly GCA_030578115.1). Classification (NCBI taxonomy): domain Eukaryota; kingdom Metazoa; phylum Arthropoda; class Insecta; order Lepidoptera; family Lyonetiidae; genus Leucoptera; species Leucoptera coffeella. The sequence goes on from JAMBLF010000483.1 coordinate 66,100, forward strand.
ATCATAATCAGTTATAGTCACATATGTATAACAGACTTCACCCAATATTTAGTAATTGACACTGTTATGTAGGATTCTATGTCACCGAGTACAGACGCTTATGTAGTTAGTAGAATAATATGTAGTTATTGTAGTAAGTATGTTGTAAGTAGTTAGTAGGTACAAATCGTATCAGTAATGTGTGCGGTATCGTAAAAATGATGTGGTTTTCAAGTTATATCCATATTTCCATTATATAAAAATTAATTGATAATCTTTCTTTATTAAGATTGATAATTTTTTTAAATATTAAACCTTTATTTAGAAATCCTTTATCTAAGCAACTAAACCAGACCATTTCATTTAACAAAACATACAAATGACAAATAAATCCTCTTGCCTTTCGCAGCATAAACACTTTTATCACTTGGCATATTTCAACTTAAGTGTAGGTATTTTGCTGCCATTTGCATACGTTTACTTCAACAGCTGTCCGTGTTAAACTTACTTATTGCTTAAGTTAGAGCGTGTTTTGTCTTTAAGTTCCGAATAGTTGTATGGGACACTTTAGGTGCCTAAGCTGGCTTTAGTGGATGTACCTAAATCTAGCACATTGCTAAATCGAGTGTTTTATTACATAGAGAAAGTAAGAAACGAAAAAGAAAATAAAACTATGGACTCAAACTGACTAAAACCTGAAGTATCGTTGCTAATAATTATGAAATGCAGTTACAACCAAAAAACACTACATGGTTTTCTAATTTACACACACATACCCTTTCTCAATGATCACCTTTCGTATAATTATCGAGGTATATTATAATTATCTTGGTAATATTAAAGAATAATATTTTTGGTTACAAAATACATACATTGATCTTTATTAACCACCTGTCACAACATCTAAAAAAACCCAAACACTGGTTTACTATATACGTTCCATACTAGCAAGGGATCGAAGTAGAGCTAAAGTAAATGAGCAGCAACTTTTGCTAATTCAACTTCAGGGATTTTTCGCATTGTATCCGGGCTTAAAGTATCCAGTGTATCGCAACCCGCTTACCAACTTCCTGCAACTTTCCATCGAATTAAAATACTTTGAAGGAGACATTTTAATTTATCCGGAGCAAGTTGGACGTTTTTGTGCATAGTCTGACAAGTTTTCAAGTTGGTTTTAAGTAAACCGCGCTTTTTATTTGCCGGGCTCTTCCAGTCTTTGTACTTTAACTGTAAGTTACTGTGGTGTAACTTAGTGTTGTTTATTAAATAAATACTCTAAGTAACGTTCATAATTTTTGAAGACACTTATGCAACTCATTTATTTTATCTATTGTGATACTTTCTGTTATAATAAAAAATACATTTGCGAAATGCACAGAATACGAGGTTGAGGGAAAACATTGTGAGGAAACCTGCCCGTTCCCCGAACAGGTAATGGTTAGAGCTTGTAAACGTAATATGACTTACCAACTGTCATTATTGAGTACTGACTATTTGAACACCACGTTGGTTTGCAGTGGCAATAGAAATACAAGTAGTTTGCAATTGCAAACATGAGAGACACCAGAAGCTCTGACAACCCTGCTAGGGTTAATTGTCATGAAAGGCTTCCTTTATACATCCTCAGTTGCCAGTCACGTCACCTTATGTTAAGCAGAAAGCTAGCTATTCAGCTTTCTTTATACGTCCTAACTTGACAGGAGCCACAGTATTCCACCTACATCGTAGTAATCGAAATTGAGTATGCGGTGTTGTCGGAATCAAATCAGGTTATAGGTACTTCTAACATTTTTTTTTAATTATTATTTGTAAGAACTTATTAAGTAATCTTATAACCAATAAATCTTATTTTCCAAAAATCCTTAGTTAAACCTAAGGGTCGTGTTATATGAGACAATAATTCAAACTTTCTGCTATCATAAGCAAAACCAAAATACTATATATACGAAGCTATTAGATGCATCTTGTAATTACCGCGCTAGGGTTTAAATAAAATTAATATACAATTCAACTTAGTTTTTAAAAAAAAACCTCCGAAGCGCCATCTTTACAGTCCCCTTACTTGCTTGTAAGACATGACTAGTAACCATAGTATCTACGTCCCAGTTAGATAAGGGTTACACTATTCCACCTTCTATGTAGTAATCGGATTTGAGTCGAGTATGCGGTGTTGTCGGAATCAAATCAGCTCAAACTACGCGAGTTCATTACGTAATGAAAGGAGGCTTTCGTTAAGAGCTGTTTACTCAACGTGACACGAATGTGCAATTAACTTATAAGGTGATTAGGCACTAGGACTTCAGACAATAGGTTGCTCTATTCCGGTAGATGTCGCTGGGTGTTCGTTTGTTTATTTGTGTGGTATTGGGTGTGCGAAATTTATTCAATTGGGTTACTCGTGTGTTGGTTATTTGTTACAAGAAATTTATTAAGTATTGTCAGTTTTGTAACTAAAATAAATGCGGGGTTAATAGACGAAATTTAACATATATTGTCAGTTTTTAAACTAGAATAAATGCGTAATAAAAATTATATTCTTACTACACCTGATATGATCATTTTACACTATATAGCTTCGTTTGTTTTAAAATATATATATAAAACGAGGAAAATATACACTCATCACGATTGGTTCGCTGAAGAGCTAGGCAGAGATAATGGATCCCCATTTGTCCCGATCCTGACAGACTACTTTCGCTTCATTGACTCTCATACACATTCGGCTTTTTTAGGTACATCTAACGTCAACCTTTTAAAACAAGATAATTTACCATCAAATTCAGATAAACTGCAAAAATCATATCATGAAAATTGTCACTATCGTTGATTAGTACTCTTCCCAAGGTATCAACAAATACATTAATATAAACCTTTATACCTCAATCGCATCAAAATCTAATTTCTCACACACTTACGTCTCAGATCATTACAATCCAGTATAAATATATAAGCCAAGCTCAGAGTCACGTAGTCAATGTTCTCCGAATTGGTTTATCGCAAAGAGATCCGACTCCGCCTTGCCAGGAAGTTTTTGAACGAAGTTATTGTCCAAACAAACGAAGCGTGAACCTCTAGTGCGCTTCAGCTGATGCTATTGATTGCAACTAACAAGGGTTAAGGCTTCGAAGGAGTCTTGGATATTTGTTTGTGTAAAGCGTGGATTATATGGTGTAAGTATATAATCATGGTAGGTTTTGGTATAAGAGTGGATGAAATCAAAGAAAAGTCTCAAGTATCCATTATCATAAATAAATAAGCGAAATATTAAGCAACTATTAATTTTCGTTGTAAACACCGTGGTAAGGAAAGGTATCTTAGAATGAGCTCAAGTATTATTATTGAACGAGTCATCGGATAAAGAAAATGCCCATGACTACAGCTGAAAACATGACAAAACTAGACAATATAAACTGTACTAGACAGTTATTGCATACAAACCAAGAATCCATTACCTGATGACACAATTAATGCACTAGAGGATCTGAGTGTCGAATTATAATTTGTACCAAGACTTGTAACCCAACACGCTTATGAGTAAAGAGGGCATAACATATTACACTGTGCATAATGACTACCTGCAAATGGCGTAGTGTATTTAAAGAGAATATTGAACACTCAAAGACAATTTAAAATTCCAAAGAACAAAATCCAGCAATTCATTACAACAAACGTTCCTCAGATATTACACTCGCTTCGCAAATGCGATATGGCACGTCTTGTGACAAAGAGGAATTCACAGGAATACGTTTCATGCGGAATCTGTTTGTGATTCAACAGGCGTGCACGATAAATGAAATCGATATACGGCCCCAGGCAACTGAAAAACGGTACCTGCATGCTTTCTGTTTCAGCGGAGCTTTGTCATTCATAATACAAGCGCTGCCACTATCCAGTGATGCCTGGACATAGATTTGGAACTGTGATGGAGGATAATCCCTAAGATTGGATGAGGGTGTTAAAAGAATTTAACTGTAGTTTTGAGAGATTCGCGATTTATACTCATGATTAATAATTAACGGAACTTAATATAATATAATAAAATTACCTTTATTAACCCGACGTTTCGGCTACGTTGCAGTAGCCATGGTCACGGGCAGACTGACGATTCATATTTCTTCGCCTCCACCGCAGTGTTCTGTCAGATTCTTCTCCGACTACCATCACTGCATTTAGGTAATTTTATTATATAAAAACTTACGCGATAAGTCCCGTTAATTGTTAATCATGAGAATTTAACTGATTTGAATGGGCTGTGTGATTTCGTCACAAGTTTAAAGATATTATAAGTTGTGATAGATTCTTGTTCATGTTTCTGTGTCTCGAGGTTTTAAGGGTTTAAGAGTGAAGTTAATTTACTGCTAGTGAACAAAATCCTTGGTAGTGACCTTACTTTCCTGTGATAAAAACAATAGTTTAAGTGTTCTAGTATAGCCGTTTATCTTTTACTATATCCTGAAATACTAGGAGTCGATTTTGTGTAACTATGTGACCACAGACTTAAACCCTTTTATCAACTCAAATTCAATATACATATTTTATATTAGGCTACATGTAAGGTACATTTCATAAACTCTCTGCAATTTACGCTAACATTTCCTTCTCTTAACTAAAACCTAGTTGAAATTATGCTGAATCCAGCCAAAAATCTCAGTACATCTGCCAATGTTTAACTTGGCTAACAATATGCAAATGCATGCTCCGTACCGTATCATACGTTACGGTATGAAGTGCACACAAACATTGTTCAAGCCACTAATTTCCCTGCATGCGGCTACAAAAACAAGGCCCAAATTAATGCGCCAAACGCAGTTTGTTGACTGCTGCATCTTTTATAAAGCCTGCGATATTTACACGGATCCCAGAGTGTTTGGGAATGGGCTTTTGCTTTTAACGTTTTGTTGTTATTTAGGAAAAGTACATAATAAAATGTAGTATCAACTACTAGTAAACATTTAGATCCAATTCTGGTTGCAATTTGTTTTAAGGCAGAAATTGACCGTTTAAAATAAGAGTCACTTATTTGGTTTCTCTAATTTAGTTTTTCCACTCTAATAGCAATGCCAATATATCTCATATTACAGTAAAATAGCCATTCAAAAAACAGATTTTGACTAGTTATTTCCTTTAACAGCATTATAGCTAGTAATTTGGTACACCATCAAAACAAAACAGTTACAACAGGAAATGAACCGCACGCCATTCTAATAAACAAACGAGAACCAATACTCCTATACAGCCATTGGTTATTTTGCCAAATGAAAGAAAAGCCTTCGTTTCCACTCTGTTGAGAGATTTAGTTATCTATCTGTAAGTTATCCGAGGCTCTTACAGCCCCTGCGAGTATAGTTGCGCACTTGTTTTATTTCTCAACTGAAACATTTCTTCAAACTACAATCCTAAGGCTTAGGGTGCATGCAGGATAAATAAATCACTGGAAGACTTTTATTGGCTAACGTTTGTCTGGGAATAACCAGCTATCTGACTGCTTGTTATACTTGTTTTCTTACTCATAATAGTCGTATAAACATAAATGACACATAAGGTGGATATTCTTACGAATTACAAATATAACCTAAACTATATTTGAGAAACCTACTCACAAAAATGTGCGTTTCAAGTAGCCAATAACCAACGTAAAGCTAAGTTTGTAAGAAACTCAAACTCCTCTGAAAAGGTTAACGAACGTGATATTAGCCTACTGTTTTTTCGACTCAAGCTCACATTGATGTTTTGTTTTTTATAAATAACTTACTATATACTCGTAAATACTTTTTTAACTCATAATTTCATCCACATACGCTCTCTTACTTTTCACCTTTTGTATCATAAAATTTTTACACCTCCAAAACTCAAATTCAAATAGGCTCTATGATCACAGCTTACATGTAGATAAACGCCCATGATTTATATGTTTCTATCACACTTTCAACACAAATAAAACTATTCAAACTACCATCGTGTACTGAGCCTTGCCATTCGCTGTAACTGATAACACAGTAAACTTGCTAGAGAGCGCTATCAGTCTGCAGGAGCAACATTGAAAGTAATAACACGAGCTCCCGCCTTGAGTGTTGCCAATTTAACTAATTTCGAGAACTCTTAAGTGCTCCTACGATAGTGCTTCTACGTTGTACACTAACATAATTTCTGGTTTTGATTCAATGCCAGTTTGAATGTGTTTTAGTAGACTTAGTTGTCTCTTGATGCGAGGAGTTGAAGATCAGTGGGTATGTGTTTATGAGCTGCTATTATTAGGGTTAGATAAACGAATTTGGCGTAGTCGTTTGGGGATTTACTTTGTATCAATGGGTACAGGGTTCAAACCGTGGAGCATGTACGAATAGAAAAATATGTTCTCATTTATTATGTACGTTTTCACAATACAAATAAATTTGTTAAATGCACTAAATACTACAGTCTGATACATTAACTAAATGCACCAAATACTATATGTAGGCCTAGTTCAATTAATTTTAAGAAATATTGGTTTAATAATATTAATTCAAACAACAGATTCATACTATAGCCATTATGAAAATATTAGATGATTATCACTAACAAATCGTTGCCAATTGACTAGGGCTCCAGTAAGAGTTCGACATATCATCCGTAAATAACTATAACAATGTAATTGAACTTACAATTTATCCAACAATCATACAAGTGATAGTATTTTTTTCAATCGTTCTTTTCGGAGTTATCACAGTACATGATTTTTTGCTGACGGTGTTAGGGAGAGCAGAGGTTAAATTATTGCGAGCCAGGTAGAGGCGAGGACAGCCGAGTGCCGCAATATACGACAGACGCTTTATTTATGAACTCAATATTTAACAAAGTATAAAAGTCACGAGGCATTTTCCAAGGAAGAAAATGTTTATCGCCCTCTCCATAAATCTGGCAATATAAAGGCCAATGGTACTTGAGTTTCGTAGCCTGGTACATAATTTGAGTTTATGTCAGTGTAGGAATTCAATCACAAGGGATTTAAGGCAAAGTCGAATATTAATTGTATTTTTCATACGTAATGTAATGAGGACCTACATATCGGATATCCATTAATGAAAGTTTAAAATATGATTTATCAGCCTGGTAGTTTCATAAACCTATGATTCTACTGTTCATTAGAAAGCCTTATCTTGGGGAAAAATTATCGCAAGAGAAATATAAATCTAAATTCCATGTTTCATATTTATCGTGGTTTTAGCACCAAAAGTAACTAATCTTTTTCGGATACTTTATCCGGAACTTTAGCTTAAGATCAAATCACTGAGTTGAAGAATTAATATTTAATAGTACCGAATTTCATAATTATTAAGTTGAATTCATTTTTATTTAATAATAACACCTTCTAATGATAAGTTACCAGCTCTTAACCTCATAATAAAAAAAGCTCTTGATACTCGTACCAGCCTACTACAGAAACATATCATAAGCATAATGACCCCTCCCGACCACTACACTAGCTTATATTGTCAAAGCCTCACAATGATGAAGTAATCCATCACTTGCTCCGAAATCAACGTGACCTGAAATGTGAGGGGGCTTACAAATTGGGATCTTGCGGGATAAGTGGGTCCAAGGGACTAAAGACGCAATTTGATAAGAGAGAAAAAGATACACTCCCAGTGCCTGTTTGTGCTAACAACTACTATTGGTAAGGGATGCTAAAGAAGAGAAGTGTGGATGAAATTATTTAACAGTAAAGGTTTATGTGAATATTATATTCGATTGGTTGTTGTTGTCGTCATAAAAAGGTAGTGTACTGAATACGCGTATTCTGTATTTTAAATACAACATCCTAGGAAATCCAACATTTCGAGATTTGAACTTTACGTGAAATCAACTTGATGGTCCAAAAAATCTTATATAACAACTTTTATATAAAAGTGACACAATTAAAATAAACTTTATTGTTAACGAATTTTCTAATTTCTGTTCTCTTACATATAGTAGAGTTTTTATAATTTTCACCCCTTATTGCGTAAAACCGGCGTGAAATTTATAAGACATGTCAAGATTTATATCGTTTGAACTGGACACTTAAAAATGTAAATTTCCCAAGCAAAAGTTTTGAATATAAACCCTAACTTAATATTTTTAAATACATAAACATTAGGCCTGAACTTTTACCAAACATGTATTAAGAGCCAAGATTGTCCCATTCAGCCACAATTAACCGGTATAGCACCATTTCAGTGCATAGCTAATTACCTAACTAATGCGCTGCTTGACTCTCACATAAGACGTATTATCATGCCACGACCTTTGCATTGGGGACATTGCGCGATTAATCAATTTAGTGGCAATATATGCCTACGTAATGATATGTCAATGCTGGTATCAATTAGGAGGATTATTGTCTATTATGATTTCTTGATGATGGATTTACAGTCTCTTGGAATGATTAATAACTAACGGGACTTATTATATAAAAACTGACGCGATAAGTCCCGTTAGTTATTAATAATGTGTATAAATCGCGAATATCTTAAAACTATAGTCTCTTAGAATGTTTGTTTTTTAAACTTAACAAAATTCATAGTATGACAGTACCTTCAAAAATATTTATATTTTTATATAGACTGCTAGTATCTCTTTTGTCATTGTTATATACAATTGAAGGTTTGAAGTCTTCACGTATACGTTATATATATTATGTTATACGTTTCATATTAATGTGAAGGAAAGGGATGTAAATAGAAAGCTAACTAGCTGCCATTCTTCCCGGAATTTCGTACGAGGCAATAAAAGTACTAGGGCTAAATATAATTTAATGATCAATTTACTAGCAACTGTTACCAATATGTCATTAAAACCCATCAACATACTAAAAATTTACCAAGGAAATATTGTTATGGATACAAAGGTCTGTCCCAAAAGGGATCAAAGGACGTGAAATATATGTATTTGTATATAATCTATATAAAAATCAGTCACTTGTATTTAAACTTGCAATGTCCTGAGAAGTGCCTTAGGTATGTGGATAATGGTACATCTAGTGATTAACCCATTAGGAACATTAATTGCTGTAAATAATTTCCGTAGGCCCCAATCTAAAGGCAAATCGCTACTTAATGACTCACGTGTCTATCTATCACTTTGGGGCATTTCAAGATCATTAACGTGAAAAGTATGTAACATACTAGTATCATTGTATTGTACTTAGGTTGGTTAATAAATTTCCTTGAAATTTTTTCCATGAAGCTATAAAAATTGTTTGCCTCATTAAAATGTTACCATTATCTTATACCTTACAAATATCTGTAAACTACAACATTAGTAGTAAAGATACCTACTCAATTTCACATTATATTCTTATCTTTACACTACTATACTACGTATATATTCTCGTTGTTTAATCCGTTTTGTGGTAAATAGAACCTTAGATCCATTAAATAAGCAAGCCACTTTTAGAATAATTTCTAATGCTGGTAAACCCGTTCCTCTATATGATGTGATCCTTAATTTATGTGTATGAGCCTATATATTACTATCTCTGTTCATCCCATTTCGGAAGTATAGCAGCTTAAATATAGATACATTACGTCCTTTATCTTTCACACACCAGCCGTTTACCTTCTACGTACACACGTAGCAGAGCTTCGTAGTCGCTGCGTCTCCGTAGCACGTGTTTATCCAATTTGCGAAAGTCTGCGAAGTTGGGGCTGCAACAGTTGCGCCGTGCGAATTAGACATTCATATTATTTGGGGATTATTCTGACAGGTGCACGCTATTTGGGGGAAATGCATTCATGTGCGTAATCTGAAAGGGGTGGATAGGGAAGTTTTTGAAGAATATTTCGTCTCACATGGGATGATGTTAGAAGTAACTATAACTACTGAGTGTGTATGAGGAGGTGTATGTGAGTGAAAGCGGTTTGACAGGATCGGGACAGATGAGGGTACGTGATCTCTGCCTACCCCTTTACAGCGAATCTGGCGTGATGTGTATGTACTCGTATGTACGGTTTTCGTCCCAAGAGAGATGATGGTGGCTATTCTAACACAACGCCTACATTTGAGTAATACTTTATCCTATTGTGGCCTAAAATATGCGGCGAAAATGGTATATGAGTCTTACTGAGTGTATAGACAGTGTATAAGCTAGACATATATTATAGTATTATATTATCTGTGATATATTCATGAATATATAGACAAGACAAAGTTATGAAGAAAAATTTTGATAAATAAAATTTCAATAAAACCACGCTTTGGAAAACTTCAATCGTTAACAACAGTTATTATTTCAATACTGTCTTTAAAGCCATTTTTAAACTAAAACCATAGTTCTATAAAAACTTTAACTACACCAAAGAATTTGCCAAGATACCGAAGCCACTAAAATCTCCAACTATTCGCTGCTTCGGTGCCCCGTATCCAGTTAATCCTCAGACATCACTCCTGAGCCATGTGGATTAATTAGAATCCCTTCAAATTTCTCACGAACCCTTTCTTAATTGAACGAGAAATCCTGGCTGGTCAGAGGCTTTGTTCTTGTTTCGTACAAGTTCAAACATTACAAGTTACTTAATATGGTTCGTGGAATTTGCAGGGAACGAATTGTGTAAATATTCTGTTTGTAAGCTTTTGAAATGTTGTAATTAGCTTCTTTTCAAAAATGAACGATATAATGTATTCTAAAAATTATAATTAAACATAAATTTACAAAGACAATAAATATCCTAGTCTCTAAGATACCTTTTATTAAAATCTGAGGAAAGATAACTCATAAACATTCAGCACAAAACTTAATACCTAGCATAAATTATTCAACGCCTATGACATAATTATATTATATCACTAACAGTGGCTATCAGATGACATTTAGGATAACACATCTACACACCTTCTTACAGGAAAAGATAAAAAAACTAAAATTTTCACAGCACATAAAAATATTTACGACACGCAAAACCCCTAAAAGTAACATTTTAAAACCAAACCTCACACTTTCATTCATCAATCTTGTTATTTACTAACCATACCTAAAACTCAACCATCCCAAAACTTCACAAGTCTTTCATCTAGTCCGAAGATTCTTTAAGACACAGCTCTCATTTGGTTGAGCAAGACTCGAGACGCGCATATGTGATAGGACCGTCGTAGAAGCCATTACTCAAGGGAAATCAAAAGCCGAATTTATCTGAGCAAACTTGCTTCCGGCTATTCTTTATTTCCATTACGACTTTTATTTGCATCCTTCAAATATTTCTGCAACGTTCTATTGTTCGGGGTCCCGCGAGGATTGTTTTATTACGGTTTTACGCCAAATATCACTATTTTATACTGTTTCTTTATTGTGCCTTGAATATTGGGATTGTGTGTATATAAAGTACGAAAAACACAAATCGCCTACACGTAACATAAGCAAAAATATTTTCTTATCATGTTTACTATAACAATTATATATTATTCTATTATTCTAGTATAATATTATGTAACAGTGATATTAAAATTATATTCTCTTCAGTAAATTAATTACAGTTCTTATTACTTTTCACATTGCCGAAGATCTCTAGCAAACACAGCTAAAATATTTAAGATGCATAAGTATGTACATCGTTTGGGAGTCTATATTATATATCATCAGTGTGTTTCTTATTTCATTGTGATGAAAATATGATTTTTTATTTATTTCTCTATAACAAAAATAACGTCTTAAGACCATTCTTTTTGCTACAAAAATCTATCCATTTCTTAGGAAACTGTATGTACATATATGTGAATAGAGAAGTCACGTCTCCGGCGTTTCGCAATTCACTTATCCCTCAGGAGTGGGAGTATAAAACGTGAGCTCTCCTTCGCGCAAAGTTTTAAAACGAAGTTATTGGCAGGATAAACGAACCGCAACTGCCTTCTGCAGCAGGAATTACGACATCTAGTGGCAGATTCAATGCTAATAAAGCAGCAATAATCCCAAATAAGTTGAAGGAAACGTGGGGTTAAAACCTCACGTTTAGCACATAAGTTTGTGTTAAGAGAAAATTCTATATAAATCAGGGGTACCGATTTTAAAAATGCATATTTATTAATAACACAGTATTTCTAATTAAATGGTATACTTTGGACGAATACTATACTTCCAATATTACTCATATTTAATTCAAATTAATTTATGTAAAAGTTTCTAACTTTTTGAACGCAATTGTGATGCCAATCTTTCTTATTCATTTTTATTCATTTATTGACGCTTATTAATTCATCACCAAAGATTTAAAGGTTTTATTTAAATTTAAATATTTTTAATTTTATACCTTTTGAATATATACACGTATTCTAACAATATTTTTGAACTTTACCAAATCCTTGAACTAATCCACATTCAAACAGAATCTTGACATAACGAGACTATTTCTCTCAAACCATCATCAAACTTTCTCAAACCCATCTCCGCTTTAGTACTCGAAAAGGAGTAAAAGCCAATGATATCAATCAAAGTCTCGGAAGTATTTTTCATCAGAGCCTGATAACGTCGGGAGCAATGTAAAACCTTCCCGTCCTTAACATAATAGTCCTTATCTCATCGGATAGCCGTGAGAGTGTGACTAAGCGGAAGAAATAGGCTCTTAGGGAGACATACGTGACGCGAATGGGAGATAGCCTCCGTCATTTTTTACACATCGTCAATTGTAATGAGATTTGGGAAGATGTATGGGTGTGTTTGTCGAGCGAAATAGATAGGTTGTGATCGAGGTTTGGTTACATTGCCCACCCTTGTAACAGTGAATAATTGGATTAAACACTCGATTTATAATCAATTATAAGAACTACCTTCGCAATTGCGGAGATGGACACCAGGACCTCTGACTAACCCGCGAGGGTTGATGGTCGTGAACGCGTTTGTCTTTTTGTATTTATAATCAACTCAAATTAATCTTTATACCGTTATTGGGATTAATAAGTATGAAAGTATCCTCGGATTTATGATATTATAAGAACTCAAACTAATTTGGATTGTTAGCAGGTGATAAGTAACACCCCTTGGTTTTTAAGATACATTACAATACATGATACATAATATCGCACCATCGATAAGACAAAGACACAATTGCATGTTTTATATTTGATCAGTAGAGACATTTTAGGTTTTTTTTTATAATGTCGTGTATCATTAAGACCTTAAATAATTTTCTTTTGTGAAATATGCTTTACACTTTTATTTTTTTGTAGCAACTTTGTCCATTCAGATAATGGATAATTCTAAAACGCATTGGCATATTTATGTAATTTTCAGTTTTTTTAACAATTATACTCATGACTTACCGAAGGTGTAATATAGAAATATAGTCATTTTTTAAAATGTAGCATTATAGTATTCTATTACTAAATACACTGTTTTAGTAATACCATCTATTGTTTGATTGAAACATTACTCTCGTCTGTAAATCTGATTTCACGCCCACAGATGTCATAGCAATCAACATTTGATTGCCTCATTATTATTAAAAATATGTAATTTACCTTACCAGATCTTATTCAAATTATAATATCTATCACCCGTCTATAAAAGGAAAGATAGACATTGTCGATGGTATAAATGAAAATATGTGTCGACGTCAATAAGACGAAAGTGTTTTGCTGGGCTCAGGGCAAACAGGGATCCAAGATTTTCTATATTTATTAAAAACATCTCATCATCAACATCATCATCAATCATCAATATCTTTGGCTATATTTATTAAAAACATTAACACATAATTATTATAAATGCAGCTACAAAGGACAAAAGTTATATAAAACAAATACAGACATACATTTACTTTATTCATACATATTACATAGTATTTCTAGGTAATAATTTTATTTAAATACCTAAGTGCCTAGCTCTAGACGATGTTCTATTTTGTTCTTCAAAATTAAATCCGTAGCCATTCTTTTTCGTAGTCCCAAGAAACAGGCATGCTTGAGCGTAGTACGCCGCTGTAAGACGTAGCACATAAATTCCGGCCAAATCTCGTAGCCAGCTGTGACCCTGTTTTCAAGAAATAAATACAGATTAGACCCGTAGTATGAACGTGTCTTTTGTTGAATAAATGATCCGTTTGCATAAGGACTTATTCTTCTATTTGGCGTCTTGTTAACGATGCTTTTGGGCCTAAATAAACATTTCATTATGGGTGCTTTGGAAAATAAGAAGTTTCTTTCACGTTTTTTGTCACATTTGTTTGTGAATAAGAAAATATAGTCATTTTGGTATTTTTGAAAAGGATTGTATTATTAGACTAGTTTTATTCAAATCTAATGTTAGTCAGTTGCAATCTGTAATTGATATGTCGATTTAAGGCTTCATTGGAATGTTAATAGCTGCTTTTATTATAAACAGATTCCCTATGTATGATAATCATTCCAAGATTCGTTACCTGTAAAAGTAGTAATATTGAACTAATAGGTAACACTACAAAGTTGCCAAATAGAAAAAACTCAAGTTTTATACCTAGTAATGGTTTACTAATAATTAATAAATTGTTGCTGTTGTTATGTTTGTACTCAAATAATCTTAAGATCATAAAAATGATCATCAGTAAGTATACAAATATATCTTTCATGAATTTGTTTGTGTTCTATACTTAAATTACAAACAAACTCTGCCTTCAAAACATAAACAAAAACTGTTAAATTTCAACTTACCCTTATTTCAACGTTCCAACCATAGAACCTCAAACATATAAATCTTGAAGTTTCAGCAACACGATCCCCTGTTTCGTAGCAACGTGTTCTCCGCAACAGCCTCCGTAGCTCACTTGAAATGCGGAAAGGCAGCTACTTTGCGACGGGCAGCCGTGTGACGGAATAAATTAACAACATTTGCTTGCCTCTGTGTAGATTGCAAACAATATGTGGCATACATGTTTTGTCTATGGTGAGGCAAAATATAGTTCGGGTTGACCATAAATTATTTAGGTAGTGTCACGGTAAGTTTTATAGTTAAAAGTCTATAACAATATAACGTACGCTTCAAGAATTGTATATACATACTCCGTTTTTTATTTTGGTGAGGTAGTCAGAGGCTTGAGTGCCCATGTCCAAATTTTTGTAAGTATGTTAGGTATGACCCACTTAGCTTTTACTGTCATTACTGTCATTAAATTGACTATCCATAGAATATAAACTAAAAAGATTTTTAGGGTTAATCTACATACACAAACGAAACTTAACAGAAACTTCAGTAACTTAATCGATCACGTTTATAGCCTTAATCAAACCCATATCCACAGATATATAGCTTTTATTTATTCTATCTTAACCTTTATTACATACATACATACATTCTGCGCATTTCAACAGCTAATCCAAGCCTATCGATCGCCACTTAGAAATTGATATATTCCTCTGAAACCATGACGTATCAATGAACAGGAAAAGAGATCCGAACAGGGTTATCCATTGCGAGTGGGCAAACACGGTAGAGATTGGCAAACATCGACCAAGGCTTTGTGGACTCTGTGCTTCAACTTTTCTAACCACTTGAGCCTAACTTGAGATAGTCAAGGGTTCTAATCCCAATGCTCTTGTGGCGCCTGACCGGTACGAAAAGTGATATTATGTAGCTTGATTTTTGTGTGTATGTTTAACATGTTCGTAATTATGTATACGTATTTATTTATATGTATGTCCAGTATGAATAAAAACATATCATTATGGAACCTTTACCAGGGCATATTGAAATTCCTTTCGGTTTGATTATGCAAAAATCATGTAAATTTACGTTTTTGTTATTTTTTCTGAAATGTTTGCATTATGATAAGTTACCGAGGCATCTCTCTATTGTTTGTAATACGTAACAAACCATTGTACTAAGCTACATGTTCTATAAGTGTTACTATCGATACCCAAGTTCTGATCAAACGAGGCCTTAAGACCGATAATAATAATGTTCATTACCTTTACCTGACTTTATTTTCAAATATCAGTTTAAATAAAATGATGTAGCAAAATAATATATGAATTAACAGGTAACAGCGCACCTTGCACTAATTATACAAAACCAAGAATGTTTTAACTTCTACATCGAACGATATTTCAGTCATGTTTATCACATGACTGAAACATGTTTGTAGAAATTATGTAACAAAGTCTAAATTATTACCATCCTACCCTGAAAACGCCTGCTCGCTCTGCCATCGCAAATTCCGTTATGAAAAAGAAAAGAGGATGCAACAGCGCCGGTTCAATTTCCATAAAATCGGCGTACGCCGTCGTAATTGTCCATTAGTTAGAGAAGCGGCCAATTACGTTTCCATTAGACGTGAATCTTCTTAATGGGCGGCGCGAAGGAAGACGCTATCTGCCGCCTTCCCGACACTTTGAACGCTTATTTATAGACGGTAACTCGCGGTGCAAACGCGGAAGGGTGATGAACCTTTAAGCAATGGAGAGGGAACATGAGTGGACGTGGGATAGATTTGGATGTCGTAGGCTGAAAAAACTGGACCAAAGAAGGATTCTGAAGACTATCAAAGTGTCACATTGAGCACTGACTATCTGGTCAACATGTGGGTTTGAGGTGGCCATAGAATTACTACCTTCGCAATCGCGGAGATGGACACCTGAACCTCTGACTACCCCGCAAGGGGTAATGGTCGTGAACGCGTTTGTCTTTTTTTTGACTATAAAAGTTCTCAGTTCGACTGACAAATGTTTTGACTTTAAGTGAATGTACTGTATGTGTGCTTATTTTAAAAAAGATATATTTGAGTTTGAGTTTGTAAAGGCAGGACTGATAATTTCGGTGGATTCATCATAGTTTAAAAATAATGAGTTTAAACTTACAAAAGATTAGAAAAGTTTTTTCAGTACCTATAACCGCCGAGTGTGTATGAGAGGATGTATGAGTGTCAATGAAGAGAAAGCGGTCTGTCAGGATCGGGACAAATGGGGATCCGTGATATCTGCCTACCCCTCTATAGGGAATCAGGCGTGAGTGTATGTATGAATGTATTTCGGTGAACCCTAGCGGGTATAACACTTTACGCGGACTAAAAGAAAAAGTCATAAAATTATAACATCCAAGTAAATACTGACGGTGGTATCTGTGGTATTTAAGTTCATACTAATACATGGATTAACGTCGAAGAGATAGGTATATGAATAAATTGAATAAATGAACTGAATTAATTGAGCATCAGAATCTGTAAGAAAATTTCATGTCAGACTCGTGACTCTGGTCGTTTTGCAAAGTTTTGTAAAACAACTTATATTAACCTATACCTAAAGCCTTTTACCTATAAGCTTAATACTAGTATTGTATTGTTTCTGAGTATGTATGAAGAAGTGTATGAGACACAATGAAGCAAAATGGTCTGTTAGGATGCGGACGAATGGGGATCCGTGATCTCAGCCTAACCCTTTACAAGGAAACGGGCGTGCCTGTGAGTATGTTCTATGATCTGTATGTATGTTCGTTCATTAGTATCCTAAACCATGTAATTATGCAACAAAAAGGTTAAGCCGCGAGTGACCTTTTTAAGCCTTCTTTCTTTCGACGACCCCTTGTTTACGTAGGTGAGTTTATTAAGAGAGCCTCGTAATTAATCATCCTAATCTCCAAGGGTTGAATTTGCTACGGCATTAAGTAAAACGAAGTTAATTTATTTACATGGTTTGTACTTTGGGATGAGCGGTAACAAAGGCTTAAGAGTACAGTTTTGCAGCTCAAGAGTTTTATTTGATTCATAGATTTAGTTATAATAAGTAAAATAAGACCAAACATCTGTTTCGTCACAACATATAAGACACTTGACTTATGTATATCAAGAAACATAAATACTATGGTAGTAGTGAGAATAAAAACTAATTTCATCACAATGAGGGAAAACGTCGTGAGAGAATCTACTAGTTCCCCGATAATTTTCATTGCTTATAACAAGCGATACGGCGACCTGTTACATTGAGTGCTGACTATCTGGTCAACACGTGTGTTCGAGGTTGCCATAGAATCTCTACCTCCACAAAAACGGAAATGCTCTCGTTAACTTCTGACTACCCCGTAAGCGTTATGGGTCGTGAAAGCATGGTTTTACCTAGTTTTGACTTAGTAAAGTTGATTTAGCAATGAAAACTTTACAATAAATTAACAAAATATTTACAAACTTAAAACTCATTAAAATAATTTACCTAGAAATTAAATATATCTATAAAATATATATCTAAAAAAAGTTCAATTAATAAATAATTTAGTGACAAAAGTTTGTATCGTCACCGTTAACTTAGTTCACAAATAATGAAAGTGAAGTGTTTATTATGAATTGCCCATCTAGAAGTATACAAAGATTGGTTTCAAACTTATCCTAGTATAGTATAGAAGCCTCGATTATCTAAGATGATGATCATATCCAGACACTGACCACGGCACGCTTCACTTAGGTGATCGACAAAGAACCAGTTTTCCAACAACGGCCGTTGACTTTCAAAAACATTAACGGAATAATTTATTACAAAATTAGTAGGTATAGTCAAATTTATGAATATTATCTTTATGAAATACGACCCAAGCTTTTATGAGTCATACCACCGATAGACTTTTAATACGAAATATGTGTATATTATATTGACTTATTTTTTTAATACTTTCATTTTGTTATCTTTAACATAAAATTAGGTTTTGTTATGGCATTGATTACTAGTCTATCTCAAATACTTCCGTTCTAGTTAATAATGGAGAAATATACATAACATGTATACTAAAACTCAATAACACATAAACTATATACATAGACTTTAAACCTTAACGGAGTAGTCAGAAGTTCGCGTGACCATCTCCACAATTTATTATGGATCAATTATATAATCAATTTGAACCCACTTGTTGTTTTTCATTGCATAACTTTGCATTTTACATGCTCCGGGGTTTGATCGTTGTACGGACTTATACAGAATCCACATCGCAACGCCTGAGCAACCCCGAATTCTATAAGATTTAATCAAGTTTAAAAAAATAAATCAAGGTCCTCCTTTTTAAAACGAACATCAATATTTATATGTATATGTCGCATGATCATTTAATATTTCGAGTTTTGCAAAACCCTAGGCATTTTGCGAAAACACGGACAATTGATAATTCCTTATCCTTATGTTACCTAGCGACAAAAATGTAAGTAGGTTAGGTTAGGTCAGTATATGATAAACAACGCATGATCCAAGCGAAGTGCCAGAAGCGAATCGCTTTTATAATAGTTGATCACCATTGTCTAATTATTTATCTGTGTTTTCGCAAAATGCCTATTTTTGTAAAAACCCGAAATATCAAATCATCCTGCAACATACACAACAATATTCATTAGTTCCTTCATTTGCAAACACTTACTAGCTATTACCCAATCAGATAACAATTCCAAGCTCCCTTTACATTTCTAGAAACCGTCTTGAGACAAAAACGCCAAAGGTTAGAGGAGCCCTAGAACCCTTGATGGGTTCAGAGTCGCAATGATAAAGCACATTCTCACGAACCGACCTTTGTTCCTGGAAACACTTAGAGTGAACCTAGTCGGAACACGTAGGACACAAAGAACTTAGGACTCTTTAAAGCCTAACGGAGGCTGGAGTTTAAGGGTTTATTATGTCATACTTAATTTACTTCTGGTTGTTAAGACGCCACACCAAAAGACTGATATGATGAAAAAATCTTCACCGGGATACAGCTAGAAATACAAGTAAAGTTCAACTGTTTGAGTATATTCATTCATTTATTTATTTACAATCAAATCAATGAATAATGACTGATGATTATTTTTGCTTCTTTTGAGTAAATTTAGATTGGGTGGGATTTTAATAAATTATTATAGTAATAATAATCCATTTATTTTCGTATACATTTATTATTATTTATTACTACTGAGCTAGTCTATGTAACAAGAATTCTAACTTGCTGCCGTTCTTCCCGGCATGTCGTAGGAGGCTACTAAGGGACTAGGGATAAATTGAATCTATTGGACGATGGGCTAGCAACATGCCACCAATGATTCATTATCACATCGCAACCCTAACATGAATGCTAAAAATTAACGTAGGAGATATAATAATAATAATAATAATAATAATAATAATAATATTTAGGACATTATTACACCAATTAAACTAGCCCCTTAGTATTATATCTCCGAAGTTCTGTCCGCCCTGAAAGGGATTAGAAGTGAATGTATATGTATAGTCAAGAATTACTTTTATTACCTAAACCTCTAGCGCGTGGAATTGCACTGCTTAAATATCTAATAGGTGCAAGCGACCGGCTAGCAAATGGCTAAAGGAAGTGAAAATGGCGGCCAGGCCCCGTTAAAAGTCATTTGTAGGTGTTGAAAGCGGTATATTGGTGGTGGGAAATTGCTTTTGGGTGAGCATTAAAAAGCGACGAAAATGAGTGACTGCTTCTTGTCACTTCCTGATTTTGTTGCACTAGGGTTAAAGTGTTCTGGGCTGAGTTGACACTTAAATTAAAGGGTGAGAAGAAAAAGAGTAAATGTCCACAAATCCATGAAATTTCAAAGGTTGCTTTGCTAAAAAATAGGTACTATACAATATTCATATTTTAATAGGTATCGATATTCCCTTCATTTTACCAAGATGCGACTATAACAATAATAGATGTATAGTTTACGTTCAGTTTAGTTTTTTGTTGGTCATGCATAATTATGTGTTTTTCAACCCGGTCTCACATAGTAAATAAAATGAGTATAAATCGCGAAAGATTAAAAAAAATAAAGAATAGAATAGGGGTCAATTGAATATATTGGACGATAGGCTAGCCGACCCTAACAATAATATTCCTTATTAGTATATGCAGTCGTCACGCCGATATTTGCACCAAAGCTTACTACATAAGTTATGTTGTGTATCCTATGTTCTGTTCACCCCAAAAGACTTTACTTTGCCTTACCTTAGTTGAACGTACATAAGGAAGGATATTTTAAATTATTCTAATAGTATGTTTTTTTATGAATGTTGTAGTATATTTTAAATGTATATTTTTGGATAGTAGTCTATTATGAATTTTAGTCTTTTAGTAGGCTATTATTATGACAACTATACCTATCTACTAAATATAAATACTTACGAATCGTCCTTCCCACGTCACTCGCAAGTTTATTTCAGTCTCCCTATAAATACAAGGCCCCAAATAGCCAGTATCCGCACGAGCTATTAGCACTTCTATTTGTGTTAAAATCGAAGTTCCCATTGCTGGCTCACTCATTTTGTGTCTCCTGAAACACAATTAAAACTTCGCGTAACTTCGTGAAAGCCGTGAGGCTACAAGTTTGCTCAATTAGTTGCTGAAGGGTAAATATTTATGTTGCCACGTCCAATATAAACTTACTAGTTGGAGATACGAGTATGCCTTTCGAAGTGGTTTTCAAGAGCTATTTTCTAAGTGACTTGCCAAGTTTTTTGATCGAATCAGATTGGTAGTTTTACAAGTATCCCCATTTCATGAAAGATTTCAAATACGGGGTGAATGATTGAGTAATCTTTTTTTGGAGTAATCTCCATATGAATAAATAAAAACTTACTTAGCCGCCAATGTCTTAGTCTTTTCCATATATAAAGTAGGCAGAGATCACTGATGTCAAAATGCTCTCTCTGATCCTTACAAATTTATTTCGCTTTATTAATATCCATAAGATCCGCTTTCTTTTTACACTCGGCGTTTATTTGTAGTTCTAAAGTCATTCATTATCAATATTTATAATTATGATGAATAATATCATGAAGATAAGAAATAAATCATAAAAAAGGAATGTTACAATATTTAATAATTTATTATTAATTGTTAAAATAATTATCATACTAAAAAACCTCTTTAATCAATTTCATCCCCATTTTAACATTTCCTATCACGTTGGGTATATCTAGTGATACGTGGGCTTCGAATGACCCATACCTAACATGCCTTCGAAATTTCGGAGATGGGCATTCAAGCCTCTGACTACCCCGCCATTGTAAAAAAAGGGAGTGTCTATACACAAGTCGTGAAGCGTATGTTATGTTATGTTTGTTTATCATTTCATATTTTCATTTCATATTTTATACTCAACACAGGTACAACATTCTCACTTCTTAAATTTTCCCCGTTTCCTTAACCCACTACTGTATTCAGTGTTGCCAGCAATTTCCATGCTTATTTCCCCCGGGCCCTTTCACCGCTAGAACACAGCTCCGCCGATAGTCAAAGGCATTCTTTGTATGGCTAATAATCACTATTGCTATCTCGACTCATGAATACGGAGGTCTTAGGAAAATGTTCAGCCTTTTGTGAAGTTGGAATTGTAAGTTGAAGTTGAAATTTTATTCTCAAATTCTTTTTTATATAACTCAAGTAAGATTACAATTATTATCAATTCTAATGTAGATTACAATGATATTGAAACAAACTTAAAGCAGTAAAAGAGAATGTAGAGTCTGGTGACGTATTAAACCATAAAAATTTGCTTATAGTTATGCTGTCTATTACTGATAAATTGGCATTTATTTTCAGATGAATAAGACCATTATTCAATAAAACCAAGATTTTTAGTCTCATTCAATACATCATAACCTTAAGCATGATTTTGTAACCCCTTTAATGTGTTTCGCCTTACTATTTACTTTAATTAAACCTAAGCCTCATTTTCATAAATCAACATCTCCTTAGTCAAACACTCTCTCATGAAGCTATTCTCTGTCTGAACTCATCCGTGTTCTCTGCCCATTCCGGCCACTTCCTGATCAGGTTGTACAGCTTCACGCCAGGACTGATGGTCGCTGCCAACTGCCTGTGCACCACTATGCTGTAGTTAGAGGTCAAGTGACCTTCCTTCACGCCACAGTCTAATAGCTTCTTAAATGCGTCCATTGATTCTTTTGTCGGTTCGCTATCTGGAATTCATAAACTCATATATATACATACATTTACGTCCTTTAATCTCTAACGGAGTAGAAAGAATCTTGGAGATATAAAAACCTCTTTTTGGCTACTTATTGGCAAGTTGGGGTTTTGATGTCATATGTAATACTGGTAACTGGTTGCTAGCCTATCACCCAATAGATTCCTCATACCCCTAGTCCCTTAGTCGCCTCCTACGACATGTGGGGAAGAAAAGCAGGTTACCATTCTTTTGACGTCCCAGCTAGCACGGAACTATGTCCAATGAAAGAAAATTAAGAAAAAAATTTATACACCGCAAACATTTATGCAAGATTACAATTAATACGATATTAATGATAATTTCGATCCAGTGCAAAGGTACACTATCTCTATTTAAAGCAGCTAAGCTGTAGCCACGATAAGCTTTAGATCCTTCTAAAGTCATGTACTGTTATTGTTATTAGTAAGAATATTTTTGCCTACCTTGGAAGTTCCCAATGAAAGCTACACCGATGGAGAATCGATTATACTTGTATGTGTGGGCTCCAACATGCAGCCAACCCCTGCCTTCGTAGACTTTGCCATTGCCTCCAATTAGAAACCTGTAAAACAAATAACAGAAAACAAGACTTTAAGATAAAGTATGGGTTAAAATTTATTGCTATTGGATGTATTGGCAACCCTACATAGAATGATTAAGGATACGATTTAAGGTACAAATCACAGGTGTATTTAGTATTTGGTTTAGCACCCAATATACCTAATATAGTATTTACTATATTTTAATAAAAAATAATAAATTAAACATCACTACATAGTATAAAACAAAGTCGCTTTGCCTGAACCTATGTCCCTTTGTATGCTTAAATCTTTGAAACTACGCAATGGATTTTGATGCGGATTTTTCTAATAGATAGAGTGATTCAAGAGGAAGGTTTATATGTATAATAACATCTATTAAATTGTGGATTAGGCTATATATTTTATATCCGTGCGAAGCCGGAGCGGGTCGCTAGTTAATCATAAAGTATATACATACATAGTATGAGTTTCACCATGGGCTTGCAGACACCAGAATTCATAGCTATCATAAGTTAATGATTGAAATGAACTTAACATTCCCAAAGGCATACAATCTTATCATACCATACACGTCACGCCTATTTCTCTATAATATGTATATAAAGTTCTAATTTTCTAAGTCTATTTGATACTACACTCACGAATATCCAATGCTCCAAAACTTAAGCGTCTCTGAATGCAAATCCTGTATAATATTAACAGTCTTTTTACACTCTTCGTCAGTGGTACAGATATTGGATGCTGTATGTTGCACTATCACTAAATCTACTGGTCTGGGAAGATATTCCACGTGAGTGCTGGATAAACCTCCCCATTCTTCTTTTTTCACTACATCGCACTCTGGAATAGAAGAAATAAGAAGAGTAAAATAGGCTTTAGAAATGACAAGTTTGGTTACTAAATGTGTAGAGAAGATTAGCTTACAGTTATTGAAGTTAAGTTATTAAATAATAATTGTATATTTCTCAATTAGTAATTCGACGTAGCTCAGTTGTTTGGGGGGCTTGATTCTGTATCAGTGGGTACAGGATTCAAAGCCTATGTACTGTATGTATTTTGTATGTATTGAGCATGTACTAATGGAAATATAGTTTAATACAGTAGGGGTAAACATCGTGAGGTAACCTACCTGTTCCTTTTTATACATATATTCTTAAATATGAATAAGTTTTCAGTCGAACACAAATCTTAAATTAATTTCCTAAGTGGTCGTGATTTAATTAGTTTAATAGTTTAAATATATTTATAATATTATTATACAAAGTAACCCAGAAGTGTTAGTCCAAGATTAGAGAATTTAGAACTCATGTTTCCTTTACGAATCATTTCCTTAATTTCCGTATAACGTTTCAAATGTCACTTTCACCCATCTTACCACCGAGGTCGGCATATGCCTGTATTATGATCAGGTACAACATCACTAATAAGACATATTATAACAGTCAGATAGACGCTTTATTCAAAAAAGGTGATGTTAGGAGTACCTATAACCGCCGAGTGTGTATGAGAGGATGTATGAATATAAATGAAGCGAAAGTGGTCTCTCAGGATCGGGACAAGTGGGGATCCGTGATCTCTGCCTACCCCTCTACAGGGAATCAGGCGTGATGTGTATGTTTGTATGTACAACATCACATGTAACGATGAGTCACCAAAAACGTGATTTACAAGTTTTAAAGCTTTGGGTGAAAACATTTGCGATATTAGAGCGAAAACAGTCTTCTAAATAAATGTATATATGTATAGTATTACTTAATAAGTCTCCGAATAATATTTACAAGTAAAAAAAAAAAATTGTTTTTGTTTGTATTATAGTCGCAAAGTAAACAGTACTTATACGAGTAAGTTTACTTTTATAAAGATAAACGAGTTCATGACCATTAACCCTTGCGGCATAGTCAGAGGTTAAGGTTTCCATCTCCGCAACTGCGAAGGTAATAATTCTATGGCCACCTCGAACCCACGTGTTGACCAGATAGGCAGTACTCAATGTGACAGGTGGTAAGCAAAGACGCTTTTTACAAATACTAATTATTACCCGTTCGCGGAACAAGTATTTTAATATTATCCGTGTATATACGCATAGTTTTAGTTTACACTTACATTCATTATTTAAACTACTAAACAATAGTTATTTTTAAACACTCGCGATTTATACTCATTTTATTTACTATGAGAGACCAAGCCATATCACGATAAATTAATAAAGATAGAAGACTTCCCGCGACCACGGCCTATGCAACTGGGTCGAAACGTCGGACAAAATAAAGGTAATCAGATATCTTTATTAATTTATCATGATATGACCCGGTCTCTCATAGTAAATAAAATACTAAACAATAGGTCTAGCAACAAGGATAAAGTGAAGCAAATGTTCATTTTTGTCCTGATACTTGTGACAACCTTGTCCTTGGTCGATCCGTCGATGTGCCGCCAAGCGAAGAGTTCAACGAGTTAATATTCACGATGGTATGTAAGTAGCTGGTTTATAACCTCTTTAGTACATATACTCTGTTTATCGCTGCATAGTATAAAACAAAGTCGCTTTCTCTGTCCCTATGTCCCTTTGTATACTTAAATCTTCGAAACTACGCAACGGATTTTGATGCGGTTTTTTTTAATAGATAAAGTGATTAAAGTGGAAGGTATGTATAATAACATCCATCAAATAGCAAGAAGTGCGAAGCCGGAGCGGGTCGCTAGTATGTGTGTATATACGTCCCACTTTATATATGTGTTATATAGAAAAAAGTGTTAAAAACAATATCCTGTCTTATAGTCGCTTAATACGAGTTTGTATAAGTTTGGCAGTATATATCTACTTTTTTTCATATGTGATTAAATTTTGACATAAAAATACAAATATTGGTCGGGAGTCATGGAGTTTGGGTTTTTTAGATATAGGAAAATCACTACAATTAAATAAATGGACGTTTGGATTAAGAATCTGCAATACAGAAAGCAATGAATTAGCAAAAGATCATTTTAAACGAAAAATACAACAATATTAACTATACATATCTTCTGTTTATGATAAATAAATTATATAATACAAAAATAATGCGATATTCCTATTGTTAATAACATAGTTTTATACTGTTGAACGCAAAAAAAAACTTATCTAGTGTAAACTTAAGGCCAATTATTTAAGAACTAGACAGCAGTATATTTTACATACATATTGATCAAGGTTACAATACCAGCCGTGACATAATTGCAAATATAAGATAACTTTTAAACAGATAACCCTTTTATTAACATAATACAAATATGACAAAATATATCATAACTCTATACGTAAACATATTAACATTGGCAATTCAACAATAAATTAACGGTAAAATATACCAAAACATTTAAGAGAAGCACTTACCTGATTTGATTGAGACAAACACAATATTTAAGCACAATAACAACTTTAACATGTTAGCTCCGCAAAGGTCATCGAACAAGTCAGTACTCAGTGTGAGTATGATATCTGCAAAACCAGTGAACTTAGGTATGTACAGTCAACGCTAAGAGTGCAGACCCAGAAACTTTTTATAACGTTTAAGTTTATAAAAACAAAAGACAATAATTTACATTTTAAAACTGGCGCCACTATGCATTGTCATGGCCACTATACGTTCGCGTGCTTCGAAATGACAAATATTGTCTTTTTTTCTTATAAACGTAATCCTTATAAAAGTTACTGAGGCTGCACGCTTAGCGTTGACTGTACATACATACACATATACTTATCTGATATACAGACAATACCTACGTAAGGTCTTAAAAAATGTACATCGTAAAAATGCTTCTTGGTTACGGGGAAACGTGATTTGAATGCCGAAAAGGGGACTATGGGCTAATAAGATTTTGTAGACGATGGCTTAGCAATCTGTCGTCCATATGGATAACCGGACAACAACGATAGTTGTAGTAAAAGTGTCCGAAAAAGTTTTGTCTGAAATAGATTGTAACATATACTTGCAGTTTCACGGGATTCAAACACACATACAAAACATACGCTTAACG
Source organism: Leucoptera coffeella (assembly GCA_030578115.1). NCBI lineage: Eukaryota > Metazoa > Arthropoda > Insecta > Lepidoptera > Lyonetiidae > Leucoptera > Leucoptera coffeella. The sequence goes on from JAMBLF010000483.1 coordinate 93,515, forward strand.
ACTTGTGTATAAACACTCGGGGTAGTCAGAGACTTGAGTTCCCATCTCCGAAATTTCGAAGATATAATTAGGGATCAAAATGATATATTTTATAGTTTTGCGACTTGAACATGGTTACAATTATATAACGATTGCTCATAAATCCATGACTCAAATAAATGAAAGCTAGTTGACGAAATATTCGTTTATAAGTGAAGTGGAAGCTCAAGTATGGTGACGACATATTATTAGACAGATATGATGTGTCATCAGACTATTATTTAAGATACGTATAACCGCCGAGTGTGTATGCTGTGTAGCGAAGCGAAAGTGTTTTGCTAGGTACTGTATTAAGCCTATCGTTGACTCAAAAGTCTGACTATTTAGAACATATCCTAAAAGGTGTGTGTACATACATATACATTCACGTACTTTAACCCCTTTGGGGTGGACAGAACCTTGGATAAATAAAAACGACTCCTTGGTCACTTATTAAAATGGATATTGGGGTTGTGATGTTATACGAAACATTGTTGACAATTTGTTAGTCTATCGTCTAACAGATTCCATTCATCCCTAGTCTTTTGGTCGCCTCCTACTTCATGCCTGTAAAGGTATGTGTCGATCTTATTAATTGTGTCTCAAAAACGTTAAAAAAATTAATGTTATTCAGCTGTTTAGGTCTTTAATTGTCTCTTCTAAGTACCTGCTTTGTTTTCATTTGTATTGTACATAATGTATTTGTAATATTCCAAACACAAACAAGAATTTATTTAAGATAACAGATCTTTATAGATTTTGTAATATGTCATTATTGGACTCTGTCAAGACCATAAAATTGATAAATTACATAATCTTCTTAATTTATTTCACAAAGATGACTGTGTAATATCAGTTCTTGGTAACAACATTACTACTGATAAAATCTGGTACTTTATCAGTCCTCTATATTTTGCCACTACATATATATTCACGTACTTTAAACCCTTTCTGTGTGAACAGAACCTCGAATACAATAAGATATCTCCTTGGTCACTTTTAAGCTTGAATATTTGGGTTGTATCATGGAACAATGGTAATAGGTTGCTAGCCCATCACCTAATAGATTCCATTCCCCCATGATCTCTTAGTCGCTTCTTACGACATACCGGGAAGAATGGCAACTAGTTAACTACCAGTATCATTGAAAATAATAATGCGCTCTGAATGTTAACAAATCACATGTAAACAACTTGCAAATTTACATTAACTAGTATTCAATAATTTAATTAATATAATCCCGTGCTAGCTGGGACTTATATATACTGTTAACTAGCTGCCACTCTTTCTTTCTTGTCGTAAGAAGCTACTAAACGACTAGGGGTAAATGGAATCTATTGGGCGATTGTCTAGCAACCTGTCACCTATTTTCTTAGGAGCTATCTAGGCGATATTATCATGTGTTTTTTGTTTTCTTTTTTCTTTCCACGTCGAAAGGTATCAAAGGAGGTGACTGTATATGTATGTAAATTAATTCAGGGGTCACGTTGTGTGAAATTGACCTCCATATTATTATTATTATTATTCAACAGTTGCCCCAAACTGGTTTCGAACACGAGACAGTTGGCTGACTAAGAAAGATCGTTGCTTCAACAATTAATGCACGAATATTGTCGTTAAAAACCAGTTAGTGTAGCAGGCTTAAACATAGAGGTCGCATTTTTTAATTCTTGCATGTCATTACTTTGAGCAAACAGGTGGGTAAAAATGGTAAATTAACTAAATATTCAAGTATTAAGTATAACATCCTAGTGGTCAGATCTATAGTTCAAGGTCTGTATGTGGTGTGGCGTAATTATGATAGCTCTTTTCACGTCGTATCTTGAGGTATTTCTTTTCCTTAGGTAAACGAATATAATATATTGTATACTTGCAGATAAACATACTTTATGGAATGTAGATTAAAAGACTAGTTTTGTATTGATTGTCATTTACAGTTTCTTTGTGGTTTAGTGGCTACCTGACTCTATCGAAGGTACCTATTAGCTTTTACTAAAAGTAAATTATGGAAATTTTATTTAACCCATGCTAATCTGGGACGTAAAAAGAATCTTAACTAGTTGCCATTCTTCGCCGCATGTCGTAGGAGACGACTAATATACTAGAGGTATATAGAATCTATTCGGCGATAGGCTATCAACCTGTCACCAATATACCATTATGACATCGTAACCCCAATATTCATGCTAATAAGTGACCAAGGTTCTATACACCCTGAAAGGGATTAAAGGACGTGAATGTTTATGTATGTATGTATTATATTTAACCGTTTGTGCATTCTATTTGATTTGTTAAGAAGTCTTTTTGACTTCTAAGACTATGATTTGATAACAAAAATTCCAATTGTGAGGGTAGACAGACATTAGCTGAAATGCCAGACTTCCCGCGACCACGTTCTATGCAACTGGGTCGAAACGTCGGGTGAAATAAAGGTATTTATATCTTTATTCATTTATCGTGAAACGCCGGGTCGTAAATAAAATTGTTAAGTTAAGTCTCACATAGTAAATAAAATTGTTAAGAAGTCTTTTTAACTTCTAGTACTTTTGATAATTTCATATTAGTACTATTAGGATTCTTAGGCAATCTACGACTGTGCTTAATGTATATGACTTGCACATATTACATAATACAACATATTTTATATACATTATGTATGATGTACTTAATGTCAATTTTATATTCTCAAAACTGTTCCTTTATTTTTTTGTAGAAGTAAATTATTGCCATTAAAAGATATGGATCTTACAGAATAAATTGTATAGTGAGATACATGATATCACAATATCTACATAACTTGTTGACATACCTACTTATTTATCGGCTGTGACTAGACATAACATTCTCATAGATGAATTAATGTAGTACAGTAGAATCCTGATATAACGACTTTCAAGGGACCGGCGATATTATGTCGTACTAACCGGATGACGTATAAAACGGATATTTACATTTGTATGTAATTATGTACTATGTAGATACCAAATTACAAACATAGGTGTACGTAATATACTGTAATACTGTCACTAACGTAGGAAATCTATTATTTGGGTTAGTTTTTGACAGGTACACGCGCCTATAAAGAGAAATAAAACGGTGAAGCGCGCGGATAATGTGAGGAGGCCGAGGTGTTAGTCATTCGTTACCTAAATTGTAACAAAAAACATGGGGCGTCGTTTTAAACGGACGAATTATCGTAAGAATGGTCGCTATATAAGGTTTGTCGCTCAAACCGGAGTCGCACTAAACGGTTATATTTTCTCAGTATCTAACTAATAAACCAAACTTGAGTAAATAATATCGACGCTATAAACGGTTAGTGGTTTTAAGCGACGTCGTTATAAATGGATTCTACTGTATATTAATTTATATTGTTTTGAACTTTGAATATTTGTGAAGATTCATCCTTTTCTATGAATTTTGAGTTTGTTATGTGGTTTTCACGGTATTTAAGAATGAATCATTTATTTTTCCCATGTAGACTTAATAAATAATGTCCTGCCATAAAAAAGCCATATTATTATCAATACCACAGATAATATCGATGGCAGCAAAGTAATTACGGACAACTGCAATTTTTACAAAATGTTTTTTTTATAGAAAATAGCATTTTATATCAATATATAACGTTTCACGAAACAAAATTATAAAATTTCCTATTATTGTGGTTTTTTCCGGAAGTAATTAAAGATATATACCCTCCTTTTTTTAAAACAAGCAACGTAAACAGTGACATGTAACTATGTCCGTAATTGCGCGGGAGTTTGCGCCCCGTAATCTGGCGTAAACAAGAACATGTGGCAGTTGTCATGTTCTTGCGCGGACAGGTTGTGTTTTACAGAAAAAAATAATTTTAAAATAATTTTCTTGAGTTGCACATGAAACTAGATGATTTTATATTAAAAAGAGAAAAAATCAGTGTGACAAGGAACAAAATACTTTTAAATATGGCAAAAAAGGCGTTCAGAAAGAAATTAACGACAGCACCGGTCTAACAAATTAATTAAACAGAAACTATGGAAAGAACAAGTTTACGTAAGACATTTATTTTAAATATATTTTAATAACTTTTAATACGTTTTACTTTATTCGATGTTGATTTCGTTCTTATTTAGACTAATTCAAAACTTGAGGTTATTACGGCGTAAATGCAGATATCTGGCAGGTGTCATTATTTACTGCGGACTATACTACTCAGATGTCTCTATTCACAACCACTGCATACAAGTATTTTGATCGAAATTTATTTTTTCAGTTAATTCAGATACCGAGAAAGCTCTTATACAATAAGAGGGCATCCTAGAAGAAATTGAAACGCAAACCCTAAATAAAATATACTATATTATTATATTTTACGTCGTAGATACGGACCCGTCCCGTTCAAGTCTGTGACGTTATAATGCTAATTAGGTGCCGTGATTCAATGGAATCTTTTAAGTGATGGGCTGGCAATCTGTCATCAATGTTGTATATGACACAACATCTCTAATGTTTATGCTAAAAAGCGACCTAAGAGGTATTATTATGCCTCCAAGGTTCTGTCCACCCCATATTTACATTTACATCCATACATATCTTCAATCTCGCAAGTTCATAGATAGTACCATCCTTTTGTAAAAAGGCATCCCTGTTATACAAAGTCATTCACTAGCTCCACAATCTCCTTATCAATTTCAACTTTACAATGTCCTTCCGTTCCTTTCTACTTTCATAACTTTCGCTTCATACCTCTCATCTTAAGTGCATGATCCACACACGTGAGCATTTCCTGCAACTCCCCAGCAGATGAGGCAAGTTGAATCTGATCGTTTATTCTGCTCACCCATACGCTATCCCCAGTCATTTTACTTAAAAAAATTCATCAATATACAACTTCACCATCTTCGACTAGGGTTTGATAAAAGCAATTTGCTAAAGATGAAACTGTGGCAAAAAGGGGTTCCAACGAAGTTGTCAGTTGCCTTTACGATTACATTAGAAGGAAAGCTGAAGAGGGTCTAGAAGATATGCACTTATGGTCAGATAGCTACGGTGGTCTGAACCGGAACCGTATTGTTTTTCTATAAATTTGTGTTTACGAATTGTCAGACACAATCGATCCGCATCTGAAAGGTTTCTGACAAAATATCTCTTGCTTCACTCACACCCATTAACCTTATCAAACATGCTCTACTGTTCTTCACACTACGTACACCCACCTTGACAAGAATGTCTCCAATTAGATCTCAATAAGTTCTACGCGGCCTCCCCCGTCCGAATCCACCTTCCACTTTGGCTTTATAGATTCTTGTAATAATCCTCGTTTAATCCATCCATACATCAAACCACCTTAACATACCTATCTCTATTTTCGTCTCTAAATCTTCTTTCATAGCACAACGTTCACGCATCACACTATACCGTAGCCTTTAACAGAACCTAACATTACACACTCTCCTGAGGGACCTCATCTCTACCACAATAATTTTGCTTTCATGATTCTTCTGCCATACCAGCACTCATTACCTTACATATTCGTATTAGCCATCGCTTTTTAGAAAAAGGTCATACATAACAAGAAGGAGACAGAGTCCATGCATTAATTTTCTAAAACTAAACAGATTTTCTGTCACTAGAATGGTACACCTGCGTTTGCTGGAGTAAACTCGATAATGAACCCTATGCAGCTGTTGAAGTGAGCTAAAACGAAATTCTGAACTTCAAAAGTTTCTTGAACAGTACCTAGATATGATTAAAAACCCAGGACTTGGTGTACGCGAAACATTGGTATAACCTCATAAGTCGGACATGATATCTTAAAATTACGATTTAGATATTTAGATGAAATGTCTATGATCATTGAATGTTGCAAAAAAGGCACGGTCTCAGCAGAATGAAACCATTCTATTGGAACTCTCAAATTCTTATAATGCAGGAATATCAATCACGACTGCTAAGTACAATGATTATGTCTTTGTGTTTGCAAAATCTAATCCCAACATCTGATCACAACTTCTTTAAGGAGTTAAAACATGGTCTAGGTGATGAAGGAGACGTTGACACTGATGAATAGTTCCTATTCAACCTACTTTGTGATTAAGACAAAACGAGAAGACTTACTAGACTATTTTATTTCATACATTTTCGTTTACTTATATTAATATTTTTATTTTGTTTTCTACGTGAATAAGAAAGATTTAAGTATCTTTCTTATATAGTTATGTAATGTATAAAAATAAAAACTATAATCAAATATAGTTCTAATTAAAGTTTAAGTTAACGAAAAAAACCTCTAATGTAGCACTAAAACAATTAAAATAAATAGGAATGCCATACTTTAACTGAATCTCAATAATATATTTGATTTTACAGGTTAATGATTGTAATTACATAATAATATTTCTTGAGTTTTATGTATATTAGTATAAAGTAGATAAAGACGTGTTTAAACATTCCAGTGTTACTAAAGACATCTGCATTATTTGGCTAGAAAATATTCTTTTGTCTTTACGAAGATATATAATTTATTTGTTTAATTAGTTTTTGTATTTAATTAGTTGTTTAATTTTTTTTAAGATTATCTAATTTCAAGGACATTTTTTCACGCAAAATTGTTTTTTTTCTGACTTTCAATAAGTGATTTTATGATCCTTATATTGAATAAAAAACATTTCATTACAATGATTACATTTATGCCACAGTATTTTTCCTTTTCTGCGTAGAACACTATTAACTTATAATCATATAGGTACTGACTAAATATAGTAGTTTGGCAAAAGGAATATACTCGTATTTAGTGAAGTGGAAGGGCGGTTACGTAGACATATGGACATATGGAAGGTAGATAGACACCATATTGAAAAAGAGTGGTTAGAAGTAGCTATAACTTCCGAGTATGTTTGAGTAGAAGTATGAGTGTCAATAAAGCGAAAGTGGTTTGTCAGGATCGGGACAGATGGTGATCCGTGATCTCAACCTATCTACAGGGAATCAGGCGTGATGTGTATGTATGTATGACTATCTAGAAACAAGTAAACTTAAAGTAGAAGTATTTGAAGTTAACTTGTTACCATTTGACCGTTAGTTGTCAAACCAATATCTAAAAAGGGATAATGTTCGGCTAAAATTTATGTTCTAATATTTCAATAACTGGTTTCTATAGTAATAAAAATCGCAACGATGATATGCTGAATTTTAGTAATGTCATTGTACAGGTAAACAAGTTTTTAAACAATAAAAGAATTGTTTAAAGGCCAATGCTTCTTGCACGCATTGAAGGTATTAGATACAATTACATCTTAATAAAGACAAAAGCGCATTCACGACCATTAACCCTTGCGGGGTAGTCAGAAGTTCAGGTTTCCATCTCCGCAATTGCGAAGGTAGTAATTCTATGGACACCTCGAATCCACGTGTTGACCAGATAGTCAGTACTCAATGTGTCAGGTGGTCAGCCATGTCGCCATTTACAAGCACTAACTATTACCTGTTCAACGAACAGGTAGGTTTCCTCACGATGTTTTCCCTCACCTATGATGGATTGATCTTAATAAACTTATCTGTTATTATGAAAGTTTAGCTCACTGTTTTCCTTGTTGTTTTTACTACGTCCTTATAAATAGTGAATTTCTACTATTTTCGGTATTTTGTTTTTAATTCTATTTAACTCAGTGTCTACCAAAATTATTGGCAGGTGTTCCCCAAACAAGTAATAGTCAGTACTTGTAAATGTCGACATGGCTTACCACCTTTCACATTGAGTACTGATTATCTGGTCAACAAATTTGTTCCAGAAGGGTTGTTTAACCTCTGAATACCCCTTCGGGTAAATGGTCGTGAAACTGTTTGTCTTGTCTTTTATGCATCACTTACTTAACACGGTTTGTCAATCGTGTTTGACACGAGGTGATGGAAACTTTTGCTTTGTTTTATTGAGCCTGGTCATTAACATTGACGATCCGTTAATCATAAGCTTCACGACTGTTTGCATTGAGGGGTAGGCAGAGGTTGATTAAAGTGTAATTTTACTGATTCAAAATTTTAATGATCGCAGAGCTAGTAGCTTCGTCCGCCAGAGAATTAGTCTGGCTATTCAGAGGGGGAATGCTGCCAGCATATTGGGCACTCTGCGCTCCAACGACAGCGACAAATTTTTAGATATATTTAATTTATAGGTAAATTATTTTAATTAGCTTTATGTTTGTTATTTAAACTTTTTGTTTATATAAATGTGTTATATTGTAGTGATACGACATCTTTCTTCCTTCCCATTAGCATGCTGTGAAACATTTATCACATATACCACTGACTGACTGTGTAGGTTTCACCTTAACCAACGATTCACGAAAACCGGAGATGGATTATTTACATACATAAGTGGGTTTTCTCGTATAATTTTACCTTTATCTTTTCATTATATATTTTTATTATAGTTTTCATGTTAGAAGAACAGCCCAAGATCTACACAAAGGATTCCCAATATATAAAAAACAAAAAAACAAACGCATTCACGACCATTAACCCTTGCGGGGTAGTCAGAGGTTCAGGTTTCCATCTCCACAATTGCGAAGGTAGTAATTCTATGGACACTTCGAACCCACGTGTTGACCAGATAGTCAGTACTCAATGTGACAGGTGGTAAGCCATGTCGCCATTTACAAGCACTAACTATTACCTGTTCTACGAAGGTAGGTACAGGTAGTTTCCTCATGAGGTTTCCCTCACCGTATAATTCGATGCATTTCGTAAATGTGTTTTTATTACGAAAATGTACATACAATTTCATTAAACTTCAGTTCCATTGGTACATGCTCAAGCGGTATTTGAACCCTGTGCCCACTGATACACAGCCAAGACCCGAACAACTGAGCTACGTCGAATTTCCCAATATATCTAAATATAGACAACTTCGAAATTACAGTAATCAAACACAATAATTTCCAACTTGTTATTTGTATTCTCTTGACGTCCTAAACTTGCTAAGAGCAAATATTTACAGTTAATTTGAGTACTAAATAGATTTGACACTTAACCGTTTAGAATTAATAGTCTAAACAATAAGCTAGAAAAATATCTCTTCCATTAGTCGTATGACGCAAAAGCATTGTGGTATGAGAAGCATTAAGTGTTTTTCTTCAAGTGTCTTGGTGATTAATGAAGGTGAAAAACGTATATTATGATTGCTTTTCGAATTAACTCCCTATAGTTGATAAGATCTATATAGATTATAATTCTGTACCAAATATTTAAAAAAAGTGGAATAATGTTTTAGTACTTGAAATTCTCTACTTACTTAATTATAATTACAGCTCCAATGTACGTATATGCTAAAGGTGGCCAAGAAGAAATGTATATGAAGTTCAGTCTACCCCAAAAAGGAATTATAGAACATATTGACAAATCCATACATAACATACGCTTCGCGAATTGAGTGTATACACTCCTTTTTAATGATGGTGAGCTCTGAGGTTTGAGCGCCCGTCTTCGAAATTTCTAAGGCATTTTAGGTATGAGCAACTCGAAGCCACATTTTACTAGATATACAGCACCGAACTTGATAGGTAGTAAATCATATCACCTTATATAAGTATGTACTGGGGATAAGCATTTATTTATTCATTGGTACATGCCAGAGGCGTTATTCGACCCTAGAAGCTGTAATAAGAAATAAAAGATATTGCCCAATTGGCTACAGTCGCTTTTATTGGCATAAGTGTATAAATATGTAATGTACTATGATAATAAGACAATATGCCAGTGGGACCAATGTTCAAAACATATAGCCAACAACGCAGTAGTTATGGTTTGTCAACAACTTCCTACACAACCCAGTAAACAAATTGTTTTAAAAAACATGTTTTAAATACGCACCAATGTTTATCCTAAAGACTTACTCATATAGAAAAACCGAAGAAAACAATACATTCACAATTAAATTATTGGGGGTTTTTATAATATTATTGCGTTTTAAAAAGAACGTTTAAAAGATAAGTCTACCAAGTAATATAATACTAGACTATGTAGGATAAATTTCACAACTGGTTTATTAGAAATTAAGTTTAACAACGTCCTTAAATCCTTTTCGTGGTGAACAGAACACTTTTAGCATAAATGTTAGGGATGTGATGTGATGTCATGTCATGTCACATACATTGGAGATACGTTGCTAGCCCCTCGTCCAAAAGAGTCCATACCTCCAAGCCATCAGTCGCCTCTTATAACATTAACAAGAACTTTTATTATTCTTCTTTACTAAGTTTCAAACTATTTTATTGAGTACTTTTAAACACGGAATGAGACACTTACCCAAATCTTTGAATATCCCGCAAGGGTTGACAAGTCTATACAATTAATAATTCCGTATGAACGGCGAGTTCCATTAAACTTGAACTTTGATATTTGAAATATCAGTAGTATTAACTTTTGACTCGATAGTTTTTCTGCCTTATAGTAGGTACGTATGTAACTAGATACAAATTATAATATTGTTACTGTAGATTTTCATTACAATTATGATTAATAATCACTCAGCTTATAATAAAATTTATTCTTAATTTATGAAGAAAATGTTGACGATTCACACGTGACTACATTGATTTGAAATGCCTACATTGAATCAACAAACACAAAAAATGAAACTTGAACTCAAAATGTGAGCCCAATCCTTGAGAATAGGGTTAATATGTAAGAAAGTAGAAAATATAGAAAGGTAATTTATTAGTAACTTCAAGCTAGACATTTGTTAGCGTTAACGGCATATATAACGGAACTTAGGCATCTTTCTATGCAAAATGAATATTTTGGATGACCTTAGTTAGACTGTGCAATATAATTGTTAGTACTAATGTGCAGTCAACGCTAAAAGTGCAGTCACTGTAACTGTTTATAAGGTTTACGTTTATAAGAACAAAAGACAATATTTTTTCATTTGGAAGCACGCAAACGTATAGTGGTCATGACAATGCATAGTGGCGCCAGTTTTAAAATGTAAAATATTGTCTTTTGTTCTTATAAACGTAAACCTTATAAAAAGTTACTGGGACTGCACTTTTAGCGCTAACTGTACTAACATTCACGTTCTGTTATCCTTTTCGGGGTGGAGAGAACCTTGGAAACATGGAAACATCTCCTTGGTCACTCATTAGCAACAATCTTAGGGTTTAGGGACCATTGGTGACAGGGTGCTAGCCTATCACCCAATAGGTTCCATGTACCCCTAGTCCCTTAATCGTCTTCTACACAATACTGGTACGAACGGCAGCTAATTAGCGTTCATTTTACGTCTCAGACTAGCACGAGTAGTACTAATGTGAGTATAGTAATTCATTATTAATTATACCTAAATATTTTGTTTTGTAAAACATTGTAATTGTGATTCGGCGTAGCTCAGTTGTTTTGGTCTTAATTCTGTATCAGTGAGTACAGGATTCAAATCCCACTTGAGAGAAAAATACATAAATAGAATGCGTCGAATACTACGGTGAGGGAAAACATCGTGAGGAAACCGGCCTGTTTCCCGAACAGGTAACAGTCAGTGCTTATAAATAGCAACATGGCTTACCACCTATCACATTGAGTACTATCTGATCAACACGTGGGTTGTAGGTGGCCATAGAATTACTTTGCAATTGCAGAGGTGGATACCTGAACCTCTGACTACTCCGTATGGGTTAATGGTCGTGTTATTTTATATCGTTATCTTTGTCTGCAGCATTAGCTCATATTTAACGACCCATTCTTAGGAATCATTATTTGTCCTATACTCCTTCTAATAACTAAACGTGACTTTGTACTAGTGTTTCCTAAAATTGTAATAAAATAATATTGACCCTTTTCCAGAACCATTGTCTTCCTTTTCCTTATAAACCAAACGTGTTTGTATACAACCTGTGAGATGCAAAACCCCATTTCAGGATTAACTAGTTTACTATGAAACCGGTTTGGCAGTGTCCGCTCCACTTAGTCACGTGTGACATGGAACCTTATTCATCAAGGTGTATAGGATATGCATCATGCATGACTAATGAGGTAGTTAGTATATGAGACTTTCGACTGATGTTAAGACATATCCCTTAAAAATCGACAGTTAATTTTTTACAATACTCTGTATTCTTTATGATTAATAACTAAACAGGACTTATCGCGTAAGTTTTTTTATAATAAAGTTACCTTTATTATTAACCGACGTTTCGCCTACGTTGCAGCAGCCTTGGTCATGGGCAGACTAACGCTTCATATTTCTTCGTCTGCACCGCAGCGCTCTGTCAGATTCTTCTCTGTCTACTATAAGTCCCGTTTAGATATTAATCATCTGTATTCCTTGGCAGGATTTCTAACATGAATAGCTTTTAGAAGAACTTATACGTTCCACTATTAAGCAGATTCTTTTATTTTTCTATTTATTTGTTAGTGGAAATTATAACCGATGTGACAGTTTCTAAAGATTTTTTAGAGCATATGTACATACTGGATTGAAATGTGGACTTCAGTATCTCTGGACCCTAGGTTCACTAGTGAAGTACATAGTGAAAGTGCTAAAGATCTATCAAATATTATTTACATTATTTTTTCACATTATTATTTTGTATTCTTTGTGAGACATATTTATGGAAATGAGCGCATCTATTTTCTTATGTATCCTTGTTATATTTATTTTCTGTGTTCATTTCTGTTTTGTTTCCTTAATGAATAAATAAGATTAGTAATATAATTACATACATGTACATATTCACGCCTGTACGTCCCTAAGTATATAGGCAGAAACTATCGATCGCTACCTGGAACGATTATCGTAAAATAAATAACACTGCTTATTTGATATAATAATCAATAATAGTATGTACGAAACTTAGCCTAATATATGAAATAATTTGAACCCTTAATATTGTAGATCCATGACATAAGCGGTGTACAGATAATATTAAAGTCCCAACATTTTTGCCATATAACGTGGAAAATTTACGCACCTTTCTCTATTTATCTAACCGACGTGGTATGACCATAATTACGTAGAACTCTTAACCGCTTGTTATTGGAAAAACTCACCAAAACATACCAAAAGCATGAGGTGTTAATTAATCGCCTACGTTATCCATTCGTCTGCTAGTTGGTATTTTATCAAGAAAACTGGTCGGACGACACTTGGGAAATCCCTCCGATTCTCTATAATGAAATCCGAACCGGTATTATAGAATCCAACTACCTGAATTTGAATTAATTCAGGCTATTATAAACAGCTGCTAAGAAATTATTGGATCAGTTTTATTAATAATTATGATACGTGATAAATTTATGAATTGAATGAATTATTAAACGTAACTTTGTATTGTATTGCATAATAGTGTCATGAGCATTTCCGGGGTAGGCAGAGATGTAAGAGACCGCTTTTGTAATCAAATGGATGAATAAATTAATAACAGCAAATTCACATTACGTTTTAATTCCGTAATGGGAACACACAAATCCAATAAATGATAATAACAATATCTAGGACACTATAACACTAATTATATTGAGCCAAATAAAATTGAATTAATATTATATCTTAGCTTAGTCTCTACATATACATAGAATAGAGATCGGTAGATATTTTATAACAGAACCAAATTGAAGATTCCTTTGCTATATTAAACATACATACATACACTTCACGATCATTAACCCTTCCAGAATAACTAGTACACATAAGCAGATTTACATGAAAAGAAAATCTCCAAGTGGGAATTTATTGAGTCTATGGTCATGGGAAGTTAGTAAATCTATGGCCACCTCCAACCCACGTGTTAACTAGATAGTTAATAAATAATGAGTTTATAATTTGAGTATAGCGAATGGAAAATTTATTGCTGAAGTGTCCTGGTAATCAATATACTCGAGTACCTACTTGACAATCATAAATCGGTTGATAAATGATCATTGTATCGATACATGATCAGACTAACAATGAACAACGGTGAAAATGGATAGAAATACTGGTTCTCTTTCGATCATTGAATGAGGTTAAAACGGGAGTAGTAAAAAAATAGTAAAAAATAATAATTTAAAGTTAAATACAGTTTATTTATTTTTATTATGTACATGCCACACACTACTAAGTGAAAATATAAAACGCGCGTACGCGATTTAGGTATGCAATTAAATTAAAAGCTTTTTTATTGAACATAAGAATCATAAAATCACTTATTAAAAGTAAAAAAAAAAACATTTTACATGAATAATTGTCCTTCAAATTACAGTAATCTAAAATCTAATTAAAGTATTGGCATTTCGTAAAGGCAAACCAGCAGAGAAGAAATGCCATATAAATATATTTCTATTGAGTAAAGTATTGTATTCCCTTTGTATTTTTTTTTTTCATAATAATGGGTACTTTGGTTTTTAGCTCTCTGTTGCTACCACTTTTATTTACTGCATATATAGTTTAGCAGTTATTCCAGTTTCCGAGATCGGTATCATATTTTATGAAATTAATGTCTCTCGATAGCCAAAATTAATCGATCTACATTTTCATAATCTGTTGTTTATAGGCCTACTTAAGTTAGGTTACAGTTTATTATATAACTAGTAACCCACTCAGGCTTCGCTCAGGTATAAAATATATAGCCTACTGCACTATTTAATTGATGTTATTATACATATAAACCTTCCTCTTGAATCAATCTATCTATTAAAAAAACCGCATCAAAATCCGTTGCGTAGTTTCTAAGATTTAAGCATACAAAGGGACATAGGGACAAAGAAACCGACTTTATTTTATACTATGTTGTGATTAATATCATTTACATTCCTTAGCCCTCTTAACTCTTTAAGAAAATCAGCATAAAGATACATTAACATCAGTTCCACGACTTGTATACACCCCCTTTTTATTGTGGCGGTGTAGTCAGAGGCTTGAGTGCCCATCTCCGAAATATAAAGATACAAGTACAACATCACTAATGGCGTATTGCGAATTAACTTCAAATAAAACTAAAAGGAATAACTGCGTAATACTAAAGCACAAAAACAAACCAAAACACGTGAGTAGGTACTAATCTCCACCGGTTTTCAGTTGATGTAGGTATAACATACATACCATATACATTCACGTTCTTTAATCCTTTTCGAGTTGGACAGAACCTCGCAGACACTATAATATGTCTTAAGTCACTTTTTAGCATTAATATTAGGGTTGTGATAATACATGGGACATTAGTAACAGGTTGCTAGCCCAAAGTCCTATAGATTCCATAGATACTTAATTTATTAGTCGCCTCCTATGAAATACTGAAAAGAATGACAGCTAGTTAGGTGTTCTTTCTACGTCCCTGACTAGAGCAGAATATTCATATTGTGATCTAAAACATTTTTACTTAACAGTCAAAATCCAATAATTTTCATTTTCTTAATATGTTCTTTATAAGTCTAGGTACTTAGGTTTCCTATGTTGATTATATTACGTATTATTAACATATATCCTGTCTAGGACGTTTTACGTCTCCAGGATTCTGTCCACTCCGAAAGGGATTAACAAACATGAATGTATGTATTAACATGCCATTATCCTGTTACGTACATCGACAAATAACATCATTAATGGTGTACTGCGAATTAAGTTGAAACAAAACCAAAAGGACCATACAAAAAAAAACAAAACACGTGACTACTTATCGCCGGTTAGTTGTATGAAATTCTTTCCAAAGGTCAATAGCCGGTAGTGGTGAGAAAGGGAATAATCCAAAACCACGCCTTCAGAGTTTCCCTTTTGCGTCATTGGGTCTTGTTCTTATTTCTTAAAGGGTTATTCAACCGCCTTTATCAATATTAGATTTATTAAATGCATCAATGTTTCGATGAGCAAAAAGTGTGTGAATGCTTTTCTGCATTGCGGTTTTCTTAGCTTTGTGTTTTAATTGATATATGTATTTATATTATATTTAATATCATTTATAATAGATATTTAAGATGTAAATAAAATTGTATGTATATTGATATTAATAATATTTACGATTACATAATTATAAGATCTAAATAGTCCTAGTAACTACACATAAATATTTAATTATTTAGTGAACATTATTGAAGAAATAACAGAGTATATGTAATTATTACGCACTTTTGTCTACAAAACCTAATCTCTGCCTGTTATTGAGAATGGTTGTGGTGGCAAAATAGTAATAAATAAACACGTGACAAAAAAAGTATGTACATAGTTATTTTTATTTAAAAATATTCTACCTTGAGTACATAGTACCTAAATTCGATTAGAGTTAAAAACAAGTGTTTTTAGTAAATACGTAAGAAACATTGACAAAGTCACCTAAGCACAAGAAATAATGAACTATTGTTGCATAAAAACTTTACAGCTTTGACGCAAATTGTCAAATACATCAACAAGATCAATAAGTTCACTTCAATTTACTACACTCGTAATAATATGAACTGCGTTGGTACAATATTATGCGAGTAAATTACTTCTAGAGCCACGCTGAGTTCTAATAAGTCATAAAACTGAGTTGACAATTATAAAGTAATTGACAGATGCCATCGTCAAAGGTTACCCGCGTAATTTGTGTAAAACCCTTTAACGTCAGTAGATGCTTAACAGTATTCTTGAAACTGTAGCGGCTGCGGTGACGATATTAATTCGAAAAGGCTCGTGTTGTTTACTTGACCCGTGCGTTTGCGCATTAGACGCGTGATATATAAGAGGCGCGCGCTCCCCACTCCAGCCATACTCAGTTCTACCGTCGAAGTGAACGTTTGTTGTGGTGAAAACAAAACAAATCAGTGACTTTAAAATGTTTACAAATCCCTTTGAAAGAAAACACTCTCTCTTGAGGCAGGCCCTGGATCGGATTGTGGGTGGAGACAGGCTGAGCTTTAGGAGGAAGAAAGGCCTTCCCAAACTAGGAAGTAGAGGAAACATCAGTGGCAGTTCCACCTCAGTCAGTTCTTCCGGCTCCATCGACACCAAAGCGAAGATGTTTGAGAAGAGATAAGCAACGCGGGAGTGTATCGGGCGACGATACACACGAGGAAACGCTTGCACAAGGATTGATTAGTCCAAAGGTAGGCGCATTAGCTAATTTAATAACCAGTTTACGTTACTTCATATTGGTATGATGTACGAAAACATCATGAATGCAACTCGATTAGGTTTGTTGTAACTGTTTCGCAAAAGTTTAAATTTAGATAGTCGGCCTTAACCGGAAGAAACGGTGGCGAGAAACATAGGAAGGTATTTACTTGTAGTAAAATAACAATTAGCCGCTTGTTAAATAGAGTTTACCGCTCAATAACAGTAGCAATTTATTTTCTTGATTGTCTATTGTTTACTGTAACTAGGTTATTGAAATTACTTTGTTAACTTTCATCTTAGTCCGCGGTGCATTTCAAATTGAAAACAACGGTTTTTCCTTTTTGTTCATTTACGATTGTAAAACTATAACTAATATTAGATTCAATGAAGCTGTAGCATATCTAATTCGCTTGATAAACATTGACAGTCGTCGGCCATATAATTATTACTTCAGATAAAGTTGTGTAAGGGCACTGGCCAGTCGGTGATATGTAATCCCACGATTTTCTTAACTCGCTCTTACCTAACGTTTTCTCAACCTTTTGCGGTTGTGAAGTGAACCCATGTGCTATCTAGTATAAACAGTCTTACACATAGCATAAATTACTGGGCAAATGTCGACTGACTTAGATACTAACCACATCTTACGAGAGGTATTTGAACTAATTCTAGACCTTAGGTTGTGTTACTGTTCAACTGTAGTTAATGGAGAAAGATTTTTACCTGTAAAACTAATTATTCAAATTCTGAATTGATCATTTTCGTGTAAAGTTCTTGTGTGAAAGTAATAAATCTTTATACATTAACTCTACTTCTTTATCAATAGAAATTACTTTCTTGTGTATCATAACAGTTTAAGTATAGATTCGGGTTCAATTCTATCATTTAATATTCACGTACTACACGACCATGTGAATGTTCGAAGTTATAGTAGTACTAATGTTTAGCTCTCTAACTTAAGCGATTAGTAACCAACTTAGAATATACCTTTACACGTGGGTGCCATTAGTTTGCAAGACAATCGATAAATGTGACTTGTTTACGTTCGTTGCCATCTTTCAATTCAATTAAACACTTTTATTTTCATTTGTTCAACAATAAATTGTTTTGAATTGCTTTCAATAGCAGTGATTGCTTTTTGATTTACAATTTAAATGCAAAGTGTAAAGAGGCATTAATAAGTTATTATCTCGTGTATATAATAAAAAAAAGATTCAAATTATTCCTAATAACTTGATTTAAGAGGAAAATGACAACATTTATTTTTCACACATTTTTTTAATTAGGAATTTATTATATATCATTTATTAAACTTGTTTAGTTCCTATTGCATTCTCTATAGAAGCAATTACTTACACATTTACACACACAGCATTTACTTTTACATATATTACTTAGCCCCACCAAAAAAATATACATACATACATACACATCGCACCTGATTCCCTGTAGAGGGGTAGGCAGAGATCAAGGTTCCCCATTTGTTCCGATCCTGACAAACCACTTTCACTTCATTGACACTCATACACCTAACACTCGGCGGTTATAAGTACTTCTAACGTCATCTTTATTATGTAATTTATATGTAAAAGTACATCTTACTTACTCTTCTTTTCTTTTGTTACAGGACCGAATCATCCTTGGTTTTGACATGCCTTTGAACAGTCTTCGAACCAATGTTGCGATGGGCTAGAAACGTGTTCCGAGTTCAAAAGAGCAATCCCCAACTGTACACAACTATTGTTGTTTTATCATTAAACGCAATGATAAGGAAGATCGCTGTGTGAAGTGAATTAGATAATTAGCGATGTGTTTATTATGAGTAATCATATGTTATTATTATAACAATTTATTTTATAGATAATAAAGTATGGAAATCTATTTGGATTGTTTTTATTTAACGAATATCTAAACGTGTCTTTGTTATCTAGGGATATAATATAAAGTAATCAACTGTTTTTGTGTAAAGTTTAATTATATTTGTTGCTATTTATGGTTGAACTGTCAACCTTAAAGATAGCTCTTTTAAATATTCTAGATTTCTTAGTCATTATTCACGAATAATGTCACAAAATGCTAGGAAAACCATACGTATTAGAGATTATACAAACATACATATTCACACCTCTACATCCCTAACTGTTAGAAACTTATCGATCGCCACCTGGAATTAGCATGACAAATCTCGCTTGCTTCACTTACAACCATTAGCCTTCTCATACATGCTCTGCTGTTCTTTACGTATCAGAGAATATAGATTTGTATATTTGACCTTAGAGTATATTTCGATAGTGTTCGTATTTGCAAAAGGCTTCATTGAAAATTAAATGCAAATTTATTTTATAGTAATTAGTGTCACGGTTTAATACATACATTTTGCAAGTCATATATTTAAAAACGCGTTTGGGATATTTTATGTTTGATACTTTCCAAATTAATATTCTTGATTACTTTTAGAACGCAGTTTTCTTTTACAATTCTATAAATGATGCCACGATGTGGTAGTATGGTAGATAATATGTTGATACTGTAAAACTAAAAACTTTAAGACAAGTATGAAGTAAAAACGTGATCGTATTGTAAACATTCCCTTATATTGCATATCAATACATATGCACATACCTACTTACTCGTTATACATAACTTCCAAAATATACAAACATTGGAGAATTATCATACACAACAAGATGACAGAACAGAGAGATATCTAAGAAAGAGTTTACAATAATCTTAATTATGGGTGTTGTAATTGTAACCGATCCAATCAAACGATGTCTCTAGCTTTAAGTTACTCGACTTTTATCAATACATTTCACAAAAGAGCATCCCAATATATATGAAGCTGGTTCTTGTTGGTACGTCTCCAAGCTAGGGCTTTCGAACCAACGGTAGAGTCATACACAACCAGTGCCTCTCAAAATATCTCGAAGTTCAATGAATGTACTATTAATTTACTTATATTGAATAAAAAAAATTATTAGAATTGAATATATTATTATCGTTAATTGAGGAGACATAATTTTATGCAATTTACCTGTTTATTGGTAACCATGGCAACTTGCATAGGCTTAAAGTGTGGTTGCAATCAATCCTTGTAAACGAGTTTGTAGGTTATTTAGGTCAGGTTTCAAATATAGAATAAAGTTCCATTGTTTTTACGGCTTGGTTTTTGTAACTTTATCCTCGGATCCGTTATAGATTTAGAGGTAAAACAGAGGTTAAAGTCCATACCAAAGGTATATCCTATTTGTTTTATTAATAGCCATAAGGAACGTTACCTTATCGAGATTGAGATACGATTTAGTAAATAGGTGAACCATTAATCTTTGAACATCAATGGAAATATTATTCCACTTAATAAAAAACAAATTTTAACTTAAATATTTTTTTACTAATTTTCACATATCTGGAGGCAATTCATAAAGACATAAGTACTCAAAAATATCATACAACATAATTATACAAATATTATAGAACATATCTTACTATATAATATTACATCCTATTGATTAATAATAATATATTTTATTAATAATAATATAGAATTTGAATAGAAGGGGATGCATGTGAGGAGATTTACATGCACTTTCCAGGTGGTGGTCGATAGTCTCTGCCTATCCCCTTTAGGACGTAGAGCCGTGAACAAATATATGTATATGTATGTAACTTCATTCCTACTCACCACATTAATGAATAACCTGACATTATTCTCACAGATTTCCATGATTCATGGTTTTCACCATACAGTCGGAACCTATCACAATTGATAATAAACCTATAGAATAAATAATAAGCCTATAGCCGTTACCGTGAACGCCTAGTAACCTTCCTAAGGAACAGGTAGATTTCCTCACGGGTTTTTCCTCAGTGACTAGCATGGCGACTGATCTCTATATTGTTGCAGATCCATGACTTACTTACTCTCAATGTCAAGAATGAGACATTGACATTCGATAGCAGATGTAAACAGAATACTTTTAAGTTCAAGTCTTGTCATCTGAGATTAGACTAGAATTATATTTGTACTTCTTTTCGATATGTTGTTAAGAATGAGTATGTAACTAATATACCTCTATATTAGTTTATTATTTTTTTATTATGTCAAGGGTTAGTAGTAAAGGATAAGTAACCTATCAAACAAAATATATATTAATACGATCACAACACCAATAGTATTACATAAAAGCATCAAGCAAACATGAGGTCAAATGATTTTGACTCTAAAATTAATGGAATAACTATACTAGGACTATAAAAAATACACACACATTTGTTTTGTAGGAGTAAGTGAGATCATAAATCCACTTTTTTGACCCTAATACTTAACTTCCAAAGATCGAAAAATCGCTCTAATAATGAACCATTCATAAAATTTACCACGTAATCGATTAACCTTTTCTTATATTAAAAAACTCAATATATACGCCTAAATAGAACCTTCATCTTTCCGTCCACCCTTTCAGCAATAACAGGCGTGAGTCGTACTCAAGTATTTACAATACCTAGTTAGCAACGCACATGTGATAGTTTAGAATTCGTGATTTTCAACACCGAGTCAGCATTTCTTTTGCAAGAATCTCGACGTATGTGCAAACCTGTTTAGCAGGGCAGAACGCTGTCCTTGAGAATGTTATATTATAATTTATGTATGTACTCTACTATAAGTATAAATTACATATTACGCCTTTACATACATTTGGTAAGGAGAGACGATAGAAATTGATATATACAATGATAGAGATAATATATTTTGTTTTTTTTAAGTCAATAACAGATCAAATTGGAGAGATTCTTCGCAAGGCGGGTCTAAGTAGTGTCAGAAGAGTATATATGAGAAGGTTAATGGGTGTGAGTAAAACAAGAGAGATAAGTTAGGATCGTTCCAGGTGTCGATATAGGATACAGGATAATTTCAGCCTATCCCGTTGGGGACGTAGAGGCGTGAATATATGTATGTATAAATAAAGTCACTGTACATAATCCACACCATCAATTGATCTACATACAATATACTAGCTAATTAAGTTATAGGACCCGAAGTTCTATGAATAAAATATTATAGAAAAGGAATTTATATTACCTAAATGTTTTGTAAAATGACCTTAGGTTTTTAGATACATGTATTTACATATATCCTATTTAAATAAAACCGCTGGTTATATAAGATCTAGAAAAGAATTCGTTTCATCATCCTGTCAATACCGGTATAATTAAGTATATTATCGTTTTAATTACCAACTCCATCATAAAATACAACATATAACTAGATTGTGTCCTGATAGCCACATTACTTCCATATTGATATTAGAAGGATCTAAGATCATAAAAACATTTGTTTGATATGGGATGTATTAAAACGAATATCAATAGTTTGTTTAATTAATTGAACCTTTTGTGAGGCATACTCTTTTGGACATAGATGTAAATAAACATACTCTAGATAATTATTTCCACGCAGATATCTGTTAAGGTTATGATATAAACATACATAAACTCACGCCTCTACTTCTCTAACGGGACACATACACTCTCGATCGCCACATCAAATAATTCTGTCAAATCTCTCTAGCTTCACTCATTCAATATTCTCATGCATGCTTTACTATTCTTCACGCTACATACCAAGCAGGATGCTGTCTTAAACATAACATAACATATGCTTTACGATTTGTGTATAAACACTTTTTATTGTGGCGGGATAATCAGAAGCTTGAAAGCCCATCTCCGAAATTTCAAAGGCATGTTAGGTATGGGTCACACGAAGCCCGCCTTACTAGATGGACAGCATCCATCGTGATAGGTAGTGAATCCTAGCACAGTATACTGATACTGGCTATTACCTATCTTAAGGGATACGCAGTCTTCCTCACGTTGTTTTCCCTCACCGTTAGCGACTGTAAATTATGTACGTAAATGAAAAACACATTTAAACTTCATTTATTGTTACATGCCAGAGCCGGGATTCGAACCTAGGACCTTTCTCACAAGAAGTCAGAGGTCTTACCCACTTTCCACTGGGCTACAGCCGCTTTTAGAAATATGTCTTGGTACATGAAAAAAAATACAGTGATCTCACCAGATGATTTCATTTTTAAAGAATGTTCATAAATCTAACTCTGATAAGAAAAAAATCCTTTAACGCGATTGATTTATTGTTCACGTGATTCAATAAAGGAATTGGAAAATTCTATAGGTAGGTACTTGCTTAGATAAGAAATAAATCATATGTCAGTAATTCAATTATGGGAAATGGTTATTGATATGTTTTTATTTAATATTTTTTGTATAAAGTTTTCAAGCTAGTCAAAAGATTAAGATTAAGTGATAGTTTTAATATCATTGGGAAATCTCGACGTACATAAAATAATATACGCAGTTAACTGTATAGAAGTATTAGATACTCAGTTATCATAAATACAACCACTACGTTAAAAAAAGGAGAAAGAATAAGAATTAACAGCTCATCTTTCATTAAAATATAAAAATCATATGTACCTACGTTATTGTTACTATTAGAATATTACAAGCTTCATTTATTATTATAGATTATAGATCATAATTCTAGATGCAATCTTGTAAGTAAATAGATAGGTACTGTATATGAATGTCAATACTAATCCATCATTAACATACATATATTCAAGCTTCTATATCCCAAAGGGATAGACAGATTTTCTATCGATACCTTCTGACTAAATTCTCACGAACATTATTATTATCATTAATATAACCATTAATTTTTTCATAAATTTATTTGATTCGATGTAGCTCAGTTGTTTGGGGCTTGACTCTGTACCAGCGGGTACAGAGTTCAAATCCCGCTTGAGCATGTACCAATGGAAATGAAGTTTAATGAATTTCTATGTACATTTTCGTAATAAAAATACATTTACGAAATGCATCGTATTATACGCTGAGGGAAAACATCGTGAGGAAACCTACTTGTTCCTAGAACAGGTAAAAGTGAGTGCTTGTAAATGGTGACATGGCTTACGTTCTGTCACATTGAGTACTGACTATCTACTACCTTCGCAATTGCGGAGATGGAAACCTGAACCTCTGACTACCCTGCAAGGGTTAATGGTCGTGAACGCGTTTCTCTTGTTTTTGTAAGTCTTTTCGAATACTTAATCATTGTTTACATACATTGTATATTTACGCTTCTACATCCCAAAGGGATAGACAGATTTTTTATCGCTACCTTCGGACCAATTTCTCACACATCCATTAAATATTCCAAACATTATCTTCTGTTCTCCAATAAACATTACTTATAAACGACCTAATATTAAAACAAATTAAAAATGGAATAAACAATGCGTAAACTAAAATTAATGGTTGGAAAATCACAGCAATGCAGTTCAAATGATCATCTAATCGCTGTCATCATTCCAAGTTAATGATGACAAAATGATTATATACATTTTAAATAGAATACGTAACTCTGTAACAACGAAACGATCTAGAAATTTCGTTCCGAATGCGCATACGCGGCGGAATGCATACAACCTCAAATGAACGACAAATGTTGCAAAAAGAGGAACGAATAACTTTCTTGCATTGCATTGCTTAGCCAACCGTTTAGTGAGGTTGGCAAGCGGAAAAATATGTCGGCGGCAACGCTCTCGTTCCTTGAAGAGGTGCTACCGAAATTTCCTTTGTAACAGGAGCTGTAATTGCTGAGTGTATGTAGAGGTAGATGAAAAGTGGTATGGTCATGGAATATTGGGAGTTTTGGTCCCTACTTAACATAGCTTAATGAGTGTGTCGGAGTTTTAAGCAAAAACTATACTAAAACAAACGCTATTATCTTTTTATTAACAATATAAGTTAATAGGTGTGAGTCAGACAAGAGAGATTTGTTAGGTTTGTTCTAACCTAACCTGCACCGTTAGACGTTAATAATACGTGTATGCAATAACAAGACAAAACCTATGGATGTAAATTACTGATATGACTGAATTCGACCGATTTCAGCCATGCCATAGATTACATAATTATTTTTGTCTCGTTCACGGGCCATGGTCGACTGATGAGCTTGAAACTCCCACGCGTGATGGGGATTTTTAATAGGCACCATACTCAATCTTAATCAAATTCACTTTGAATCCATTAACGTTCTTTTACGATAACAGTTAATATATGAAGATAATTCTACAAATTGTTATAATTATATTGTTAATGAACCAGGCTAGCAATCTTTCACGCTTGATTGACGCAATTGTGTAACAATATAGTTCAAACATAGAATCTACTACACAATATCTTTTCCTTAAAGGACATCAGGTGTTAGAGACTCCAGAATCCATTCATCTCCGCGATCGTGGAGAACTGGCACTTTGAATGAATATCAATGTCAACGGCAGAAACGTCAGGTACCTTCGCTTTGCTGATGACAGTGTCATAATGGCCTAGTCTCCCAAGGAATGCTGTAGTCTTGAAGCTGCCTCACGGTCGGTCGGTCTCCGGATGAACTTGGACAAGACCAAGGTCAAGTTCAACGAACTTTGCTATCCCAGAGTAGATATTGATCAAGCTCGTAGTTTTCCAGGAATACGACTTCATTGCCTTGAATTTGCAGATGGGTAGAAATAGCTTCAAGCGGGAAGTTACCAAAAAAGTGCAGTTAGGCTAGGCGACACTCGGGAAGCTGCGTCGTATCTTCATGTCACGACAACCGCAATATCTTAAGAAGACAATATTCAATCAGTGCGTCATACCCATGGTAATAATATAATAGGATAAATATGTGGAATATAACAGTCACGATGGAGCGTTCGATGCTGGATATCTCTTTAAGGGACGAAGACCGAAACGAGATTATCTGGCAGATACCTAAGGTCATAGAAATTTTCTAACGAACGAATTGTCACTGCACCGACGACGAAGACGAATATTTCTCAACTTCTTAGCAAACGTAGTGTCAGAAGTTCTCCTGCTAGGTAGACTGATGACTTGAAAAAGGTCGCTAGTAGTTGTTGTCTGAGGGCCACAACTGATCGAGTTTTGTGGCCTATCCTTAGAGGAAGAGGCCAATACCTAGCAGTGCACTGCTATTAGGCTGATTGATACATACGTCTCCTGATTCCCTTTACAGGGGTAGGCAGAGATCACGGATACCCATCAGTCTCAATTCAAACGAACTACTTTCGCTTCATTGACACTATACACACACGACGGTTATCGGATCGGTATCTTACTCAGTACGTATTTCCATTTATAGAAACATACATGTTTTACTTAATTTCGTCATATATTTAAACTTAGGAGTCTTTAATTTCATTATAAGGTATTAGTTAACAACACAGTATATGTAAACTCTTATCAAGTTATGGCTAAAATTGTTTTCTTTAATTTTTCAAATATTGAATTGAAAATTGTTCAAATCCTTGAATTTGATTTTCTGTATCTTTGATAACCTACAATTGTTAGAAAATAGGATTTTATTTTCTATTTAAATTTGTCTTGCAGCAGTTTTCTGTAGTATTTAATAGTAAAATAAATAACCACTACATTAGACAAAATAAATAAAAATGTTTCGGTGTATATTTCGTACCAGCCGGTTTCTGGTACGAAAAAGAATCAATAACTCACCTGCATTGAGACAACTGCTGACATGTAGAGTCCAAAATATAAGCAAATACACTCCTAGCTTTTCCACTATTTCATCAGACAGTCCAAACCAGAGTATTGAAGCTGTAGATCCTGTGGTATTTGAACAATTTTGTAATGAAACTCTTGAGTCTCTTAGTGACTATTTTGAGCAATTGATAGAAGAATCTCCCAATTTCAAAGGTGCTGATGTGCAGTTTAGTGTAAGTATTTAATTTACTCTTTATTATTTGTTTTAAATTCATGTAACACAAAAATTAACCAATTTCCCTGTGAACTTTTTATTTCTTCGAAGCGAGTATGCCAGAATCAAGACTCATATTTATGTTAGAAAATCATATGTATCACCTTTGTAATGCTCTATAGATTGATTCATAACTTGAATACTTCCTTGATATTCCTCATCTTAACCACTAACTATAACTTAAACATTTATTTAATAATCTGTTTATATGTCTTATTCCAGGACGGTGTACTCACAGTAGCTCTTGGCTCCTCATACGGCACGTATGTTATAAACAGGCAGACCCCTAACAAACAGATATGGCTGAGTTCACCCTTATCCGGACCTAAGAGATATGATCTAGTTTTAAAAAGCGGAGGCTATTGGGTGTATAAACACGACAGCATTCCATTACACAAACTCTTACAAGAAGAAATATCAAAAATAGCTGAAGTTAAAGTAGACTTTTTAAAGTGCTCGCATAGTGTTGTATAGTTTGTTATTCAGTCTGTTTATTGTTTGTAAATTAGTGTAAATATAGTGGT
This sequence comes from Leucoptera coffeella, assembly GCA_030578115.1. Lineage (NCBI taxonomy): Eukaryota > Metazoa > Arthropoda > Insecta > Lepidoptera > Lyonetiidae > Leucoptera > Leucoptera coffeella. The sequence goes on from JAMBLF010000483.1 coordinate 120,951, forward strand.
TTAGATTTTATTTTGTTTCTTTTATTTATTCAAAATGGAGGTGATTGAAGATGGAAATATTATGGACCGTATCCCCATTTTGTTGCAAAGGGATTTTGAATACTATCAGGTGAGTGTATTTGCTAATTATGGTAAATTAAATTCTTTCAGATAAGTCCGAGTAGTTAAGATATTTATGGGAAATAACTTTATTTCTTTTTACAAGAAAACAGGATTTATCACGTATATTTTTTATCAAAGGAAATACCTTTGCTACACGACATTTTAACCAGGTAGCAATGGCCATGGTCACTAGTCACTGGTCAACTGAAGTCTGAGCAAGATGTGCTGAAAGTCAGGTAGGATGGTAATTCTTTGATTATAAAATAAACACTATAAGTCCCGTTTTCTTGTAAAACAAATAAAAATTTATTGTAGCATTGACTGGCCTCCTATTAAACATTGTTGAAACAGATCTAGATGGGTTACTATTCACTGTATAAGCCATCCCCTAAAGGATTTTTTAGTGATCACATTTTTAACACAATACTATTCTTCAAATTTTCATTTCCAGAATAATCAAACCGTGTTATCAGAAAGGATTTGTCCTGGTACTGTTGGTGGACGCTTGGATTTCCCAAGGAATGCATCCTTTGCGGCTGTCAAGATTGTTATTTGGTTGGAAGAGGAATTCTCTATTGCGTTTCAGTAAGTTAACTTATCTAAAACATAAACAAATGAGTATAAATAACCATTAAATATTAAATTCATATTTTAGGCATATACCTTTATAATAACTACTAAAAGCAATGAAGAAATACGACTTGTTTGTCTATTATCATACAAAGGGATTCCTTACAAAGGCATACGCTTAGGATAGGCAAGCTAATTCATTTAGTACCAAAGGATTACAAATGTAACTGAATGTAATTTCTTTTTTTCAATGAGATACTAAAATAATCAACATATTGGTAGTCATTCTATTCTACTACTAAATAGGACCAAATTTAATTGTACTGTTAGTTACAGACATGTGAATACTATACCTGAGCTACCTGAGCTGTAGTTACTTCTAGCTTTAACTATATAATTATAAAAAAACAAACAAAACAAACAAACGCATTCACGACCATTAACCCTTGCGGGGTAGTCAGAGGTTCAGGTGTCCATCTCTGCAATTGCGAAGGTAGTAATTCTATGGACACCTCGAACCCACGTGTTAACCAGATAGTCAGTATTCAATGTGACAGGTGGTCAGCCATGTCGCCATTAACAAGCACTAACCATTACCTGTTCGATGAACAGGTAGGTTTCCTCACGATGTTTTCCCTCACCGTATAATTCAATTTTAATATATTAATTTTTATATAATTATATTTAATGCTTTTTCATCAGGCATGGATCTGGCATGTTGGTTGAGTCCAGTAAGAAAACCCTTGACGCGATTGTGGCCAAGACATCAGATCCTGACAAGTTTGTCAAGTTGGCTATAAGTTCTTCTGATATGTTATTAGGTACGATTGTGGCATAGTAGTTAATTAATTCACGCAAATCTTTAGGCAATGGCACAGATAATAAAATACTATGCAATGGCATATTCCCTTGTACTCCTTTATCATAATTGTTATTTAACAGTAAGAAAAATAAGTATGTTATTAAAAGTTGTATGTAAGTATGTTATTTTCATTGTTATAGTTTCCATTAGTATAATACATACATAATCTAGTCTCGTAATCCCTTTCGGAGTAGACAGAACCTTCAAGATATAATATCTCCTTAGTCACTTTTTAGCAAACATATAAATATTAAAGTTGTAATGTCACATGGAACTTTGGTAACTGATTGCTAGCCTGTCACCCAATAGCTTCCATTTACTTCTAGTCCCTTAGTCTTCTCTGACAACAAAATAGTACGAACAACAGTTAGTTATATAGCATTCTTTTATCATCCCCACTAACAAAAAAATAGTACTAAACTTCATATATCAAAGTAATACAAAATCATAGTTAATAACTAACGGGACTTATCGCCTAAGTTTTTATATAATAAAGTTACCTTTATTAACCCGACGTTTCGGCTACGTTGCAGCAGCCATGGTCACGGGCAGACTCAATCAGTCTTAGTTATTAATATGAATATACACTATAAATACAATTTCATCTCAAACCAATACAAGGCTAAGATACTCTCCCATTTTCCAGAACATTTAAACATCCTAGTGCAAGAGGCGTTAGACCACGCTGATTTGCCAGTACTGACGTCCACATTGGGTGCTGCAGCGTTGCTCAAGAACAGTCTCCATTGCTATGTGCTGCATATTGAAGATACAGGGAATGCTGAGAGATTATCCTTGATGCAGGTATAGTAAATTATAGTATGTTTTTTTGAAAGATAAGAAACAAAGACACTGTAGAATAAATGGATGTGACAGATTATAGACTTGCATATATTTATATCTACAGGTATATTTCAATTCAGTTCCCTTCGTGGTTTACAAAAACTAATCAAAACTATATCTCTGTTGACGTTTTGATACCAACACGATATTAATAGTCACTGGTTACAAGTAATAGTCAGTGCTTGTAAATGGCGACATGGCTTACCACCTGTCACATTGAGTACTAACTATCTAGTTAACGCGTGGGTTCGAGGTGGATATATAATTACTACCTTCGCAATTGCGGAGATGGAAACCTGAACTTCAAACCTCCCCGTAAGTGTTGATGGTGAATACGTTTGTTTCTTTCTAATAGAATAAATAAAAAAGGCACATGGGTTAATTTTAGATCCATTGTTATTGGATAATGTATACTCACGTCCCTGATCGCTTTGGGAGGATAGATCCCCGCAAATATAACATATCATTGGTAATATTTAGTGTAGATAACAAGACATTGATAGTATAGAATGTTGTGACGTTTTCCATGTATTTTATCGACCTCTAGTTTCTCAGTTCTATCCAAGAATAGCTGTTAGATTAAACTAACGCAAGAAGCATTTTAGGATAAATTACCATAATAAGTAAACAGCTATGTTTATCAATGACATACAAAGAACTACACTTTAAAAAGTCCATCCTTCTTAACGAATATTCTACTTTTCACTACATAGTATAAAACAAAGTCGCTTTCTCTGTGCCTATGTCCCTTTGTATGCTTAAATCTTTGAAACTACGCAACGGATTTTGATGCGGTTTTTTAATAGATAGAGTGATTCAAGAGGAAGGTTCATATGTATAATAACATTCATTAAATAGTTGAGTAGGCTATATATTTTATACCCGTGCGAAGCCGGAGCTGGTCACTAGTACTGTATATTTTTTTGTTGTAATTTTATTTACAGTCATTTTACTCGATAAATAAATCATTTGAATTTCCCATTGCAGTCCTGCTTTAAAAGATACGACACGATGTCAGAGGCTGTAGCGGAGAGGATACTGGACTTGCACAACCGTGTCCTCTCTCTATACATCCTTCAGGACTCCTCAATCATGCTCAGTGATGACAGGACGCAGGCTATCCCGGAATCTGGGTCCCCCTCTGTGCAAGGGTGGTGGTTGTATATGCAAGGTACATACATATGTATGTTTAGTACACACATACACATCACGCCTGATTCCCTGTAGAGGGGTAGGCAGAGATCATAGAACCCCATTTGTCCCAATCCTGACAGACCACTTTCGCTGTATTGATACTCATACATCTTATAAACTCTCGGCGGTTATAGGTGCACCTAACGTCACCCTTTTTCAATATAGCGTCTATCTGACTGTTATATGTCAATGATGCACCTCTCCAGGGAGCCGTTCGTGACTGGTGGCGAACCTCGTCGCCAAATGTATGTGTAGATGATATTGATACTCGTAGACTCTTGGAAACAACATTATGAGATCTGTTGAGGCAAACTTGACATCAGACAGAGAATATTTCTGATTAATAACTAGCGGGACTTATCGCGTATGTTTTTATATAATAAAGTTACCTTTATTAACCCGACGTTTCGACTACGTTGCAGCAGCCATGGTCACGGGCAGACTGAGAGAATATTTCCTCTGGTCTCTAGGTTTGGTATCTAGATAACTAGGTTGTGATGCCATTTATTTAGATTATTGGTAATAGACACTCGATAGATTCCATTTACGACTAATATATTAGTCGCCCCCTTGCCTTGTCAAGAAAAACCATTTTATTCTGTATATAGCGACGCGGTCGGTGATTGAGTTAGTGACTCTTTACCAATTAATTAAATGTTGCACCTTATATAAAAAAGTATAGTATAGCATAAGCTTTATTATATTATCTGTGGCATAAGTGTGTACTTATTAGTTTCGTCACTTCCGTATCGAGTCCGTACTTATCAGTTAAATCTAATTAAACCCGAACAATATTTTTTAGTAGCCTAACTAAGACTACATCTTAAGTCTTATTGGATTTGACACACAATTATGTATTAAATTATTTATTTCAGGTAGCAGAAAAGATTTGTGGGACACTGTGCCACCTAGAATGGCCCAGAGAATATTCGCAGGCATGCTTAACGAAACTCTAACTATACTCTGTGTCCGATATTGCCAGGTATGTCTGTAAATATACAATTAATAATATTAAATTCTATACACAATACACAAATTCACCACCTCTTAACTCTTTTGGCGTTTATAAAACCTCTCCTCCATCGCTTTCGCATTTTTATAGGTTTCCTGATAGCATTAATATGTGACACATTACTTCTATATCGCTCAGTTAATTTGTTGTTTTTGTATTTCCTAAAACCGTAGTTTCAATTTATAATAGCATTTAAATTTTAGCACTCGTACATCAATATTCTATATGTATTACGCAAACATCTCGATAATTCTAATTTAAACTGCAAGTGAATAAATGATGTATGTAGTAAATAATCATGTTATTATTCCTTTCAGACTATAACATCAGACACTCTAACACCTTTACTCCTGAACGACATCCTAAACATACTGCTTTGCGTGTCACAGCTACTGCCATCTATATGTAACTCGGGAGCAGATTTCGTAGGCTTGGACGTGGCGCAGCAAAGCCGTGACGTCAGAGATGTACACGCGAAGTGTAATGAACTGTTTGAGTGTATGGTTTATAGGGGAGCTGATTTACATTACTTGCATCAGGTAAGAAAATACAAACATACACATACTCACGCCTCTACATCTGTAACGGGATAGTCAGAGACGCCAACCTGGAACGATCTAGACAAATCTCTCTTTTGCTTCACTCACACCTATGAACTAACACATCAGTTCTTCTTTTCTTCACGTTGCGTACTACCACCTTAAGAGGAATGCCTTCAATTTAAAGTTCTACGCGGCCTCCCCGTACCACTCTACATTCCACGTTTATTATATAAGTTCTATTAATTCTTAAGAAAAATAGATGGATATAATATACTGAACAGTCTTGGAGAAATAGTTTTGAAAAACTTATAGCCTGTTGATAGCGTCAAATAATTTGTTTTTACGTTATCTATCTATTATATTTTGTAAATAATTTGTTTTCTCTCAAGATTAAAAATAATACTGTTTTTTGTTATAACTATAATTCTCTACTCTGAAAAATAAATGAAGAGTAATCTGCTTTCTTATTTACAATATTTCGTAGGAGAAAACTATTTGAATACGGCTGTAAAGGTATTTTGATCGATTGGATCTTATCGATAGGTAATAACATTATTAAATTTCATACAATGTTTACTATGCATCACTAACATTACTTAATGCCTTTATTTTTACAAAGGTGTATAAATGTGTTTACTTTCATATCATACCGAACAATAAACCTCATAGTTACGTATAAAAGACTAAAAGTTTCACAAATTACAGGTCTTCAAACAAACCGACGGCTTTAACACAAAAAGATCAGACCTTCCTTACCCCTGGGTAATATTCGCTACCCCAAGTCTCTTTCAAAAGAGCAACTCCCTACCTGCGACATTCAGTGCTGAGGCCATGTCTAAGGAATGCACTATTGGGGTTGAATTACTAGTGTTATTGGCCCAGCCACAACCAAATTGGAAGCTGTTGGTTAAGGTAATAATCGTACATATATAGGTCTTAAATCATTCATATTGTAACCAACTTTAGACCTCTTCGTAACCTAAAAACTATCCCACTTAATCCTGCATCGTCAGAAAGGCATGCCATGACATGACAAATATTAGCATGAATTTTGAGGTTATGTCACATGGAACAATGGTGACAGGTTGCTAGCCCATCGCCCTGTAGATTCAATTTACCCCTAATCCCGTTTTCGCTTCCTACAGTGTGCTGGGAAGAACGGCAGTTAGTTAGCAATATTTTTACGTTCCAGACTAGAACATGTTTTATTCCTTTTTTCACAGAATACTTAGATGTTGTATATTTAGCAATGAGCTTGCTTAAAGTAGCAAAAAACCATCACAAATGCGACGTTCATAATCAATACCGACGACCTCCGTGGCCCGATCGGTTAGCTACCGGAACGCTAATCGTGAGGCTTCGATTCCCGGTGGAGGCAGAGTTAAGAACTACGCTTTTCTACTGCTTTCCAGTCTGGTCGTTGATTATATATACTTTGTATGTATTTATCCATGTATAATATGTATATGTTTCTTAAATTTACGTTGACTAGTACCCTTAACACAAGTCTTAAATGTACTTACCAAGGGGCTTGTTCTAATGTCCTATTATCCTATTACTATAGTAGTAAATTTCTGTATATTTTTAAAGAGTTATCCATCATATATATATATATATATATATATATATATGATGGATAACTCTTTAAAGTATTAATACAAGTATTATTGCTTTCCCATAAAAAAATTTTATCTTACTGACTTCTCTCCACTCCCAGATCCTAATAACCCAAGAATGCCACTTCTCCCGCCTGCTCCTGATAGACTCCATGGAGAAGATGAGTGAGGAGAAGTGCAGGTGGGCAGCCAACGGCCTCTGGTACAGCGATGGCGACCCTGAACAGTGCCAGGGGTTCCTCTGCACTGTGGACGGATTCTGCCAAACGAGGCCTCCTTTAGAAGGTATGAAAGCATGGAGTAATTCATGATTAATAACTAACGGGACTTATCGCGTATGTTTTTATATAATAAAGTTACCTTTATTAATCCGACGTTTCGGCTACGTTGCAGTAGCCATGGTCACGGGCAGCCAGTTTTTGCTACTTTTAGCAGCCGTTAATCATGAGTGTAAATCGCGAATCTCTTAAAACATGGAATAATTAATAAGTGGGCCTTACGCAATATTTGTATGGAAACTAGCGTGGCATTACGCTGGGTGAAACGAGGTACGTGTGATGGAGGGGGATATTACAACCAATCAAAACACGGCATCGGCCAATCAAATTAGGTATCTTCTTTCTACTACACATTTTTAGACTCCGCACCAATTAAAACACGCATTTTGGACTCCGCACCGCGTAACGGGAACCGCTCCTTACGCCGGGCCCTCTTTATATTTGGTTCGTGTATGAAAGCGACGGATGTGTTAGTAGCCCATTTTCTTATAGTACCTTGTCCGGTTACGTAGGGGCCGAACCAATAAAACATGTGACAGTCAGATAGACGCCATATTAAAAAAGGGTGACGTTAGGAGTACCTATACCTGTATGAGGAGGTGTATGAGTGTCAATGAAGCGAAAGTGGTCTGTCAGGACCGGGACAAATGGGGATCCGAGATATATGCCTACCCCTCAACAGGGAATCAGGCGTGATGTGTATGTATGGATGTATAAAATTGAGTTGTGTTGTAAACCATTACATACATACATTTACGTATTTTAATCCATTTTGGGGTTAAGAGAATCTTGGAGACTTGAAAAAATCTCCATGGTCACTTATTTGCAGGAATATTGGGGTTGTGATGTCACATGGAACATTGATGACAGGTTGCTAGCTCTTCCAATAGATTCCATAGACCCTTAGACCCTTAGTCGCCTCCTGCATGCCGGGAAGAAAGACAGTTAGTTAGGAGTATTTTTACGTTCCATAGTAGCGCGGAACTCCAATCGTTATTATCATTTATAATAAACCATTATCTTTTATTTGCAATTATTGGAGATTGAAGCATATATTGTGGATAATTTTTGGTAATACAGAAATACGTTCAGCAATATTTGTGCGAGAGTATGAACCGTATAACGAATTGATTTATGATGTTCGATTAGAAAATCAATTGAAAATATTACTTTATCAGGTATCGTTTCGGCCCATACTATAAACCATATGAAAACTGCTCGTTTAATAATTTTATAAAATCTACTTTGATCGATTACGACCTTAAATCCAGTAATTACCATGAAAAGATTGCAATGCACATAATTTTTCATTCCATTCCAGAATGCCACGAACATGCAAGAACAGTGGGAGCTCTCACCTGTATTTTGGCGATCATCGGTGGCAAAGCCAATTTGAAATCCACTTTGGCACACGCCTTACAAGTGTTTGGTGGAGACTGGGCCGCTTGCTTGGATAAGAAGCAGGTATGTTCAATTGTTGAATGGAATGATTCCTGGGTGTTATTTTGTATTCGGTTAAGGGTATAAACACGTCAAAAATATTCATGAATAACGGTAAGGTATACTAAGGTAAAAAGTTAATTAGCAAGTATACCGCAACACATTTGCTTCAGAATTATTTATTGGCGGGATTGCTTTGACACTGTCATAAAGTGACAGTGTCAAAGCAATCCCGCATAAACTATTTGAAAAAAACTAAAACTTATATAACAATGTTTTACCAAACTATCATAACAGTTTCATCAGACAGGCTGCATCTAACAACACATAATACACCGTACATACACTAATTATTACCTATTTCATACAATAGTCCGGTTTATAAGTAAAACACGCGGTTGTTTTATACGATAAACGCTGCTTTCTACGTAATACGATTACTCACTTCATTACATATCAGGTAATACATATAATAACCAACCATTGTTTTACGCGTTTGAGGCAACAGCTAGCGCAGCGTTATTTACGCATACGTAGCGGTAATACGTACAGCGTTAGCATATTTCATTATTGCTGACTAGCAATTAAATTAGTTTACATACTTTATTAGTTTATTCACCAGTCACAATTAATACTTAAACGAGAATACACATAAATATATACAATCATCTAAAGTTAACCTTTGAATTTTATTAGCTAATTATAAGAACTAGCCCCATTAGCTAAACATAAAATTAAGCGCAACCGTCTGACGCTACGTTCTCTGAAAACAACCGCGCTCTTTAAAAATTATACTGTACTTTTTTTCACCACTACTTGTTCATAGATATGGTGCGATAGACGACCTCCGTGGTTGGCCGGCCTCCTCGGTCTGGTGGGAAGTACACTGCGCTTTATTCCCGCCGTGTTGGTCAATTCCATACAGTGTGGAGCTTCTATGTACCAGGTTAGTATAGGAAATATACAGCATGTATATAATGACATGTGTATTTGTAGTCATATCTCGAGACAGATATAATTTTTTTTTCTTCTCAATTTAACTCAATTTTAATTTTCAACTCAATTTTATGTCAAACGTACCATACCCAGCTGAGTTGAAACCCTTTTGCTGCGACAATAACATCAATCAGCCTATGACAGTCCACTGCTGGACGTAACGCCACAAAAGGTAACGCCACAAAACACGATCACTCGTGGCCCTCACCCAACCACTACCAGCGAACTTTTTAGGTCATCGGTCCATCTGGCAGGTGGGCGTCCCACACTACGTTTACCGAGACTTAAACCGAGTACTTAAACAGAAATAGAACTCTCGATGAGGTAGATGTATTTGATACTGTCCGTATTGGAATATTTAGTCAAATTCTTTTGAGTATTTATTGAATTATGATTGTTTTATTACCTGTTGAAAACTATGCATAATACTTCTTATGTAGAATTACAATTAATTAACTTCTACCTAACCCAAATAACTTATATCTATAGAAAGATAATCATGTATTTTCAAAGATCAAAGACTCTCTTATCAAACGTTTACTTTATTTTTTTTTTAAATATATTAAAATGGTAATACATAATCAAGGTATTATTTTCTAGTTTTTTCCCCCTTAAAAAAAATATCCATCCACCCCTAAAAGGAAATCATAACCTTTACTAGACCTTTTTACTACTCTTTACACTACGAACAAATATTTCCAGACAATGTCCCTTTGCATCCAATGCATATCAAGATCTCTCCACTGTATCACATCTAAGCTGAATGACGCAGCAGAAGTTTTAGAAGACTGTTTACCCCCCAACGTATATCCGGTCGGGGGTTCAGTGCTATTCCAACTTCTAATCACAGTGGTTTATGAAGAGATACAAATATGGGCCCACCGTGAAAATCTTCAAGAAAAGAATGGTTAGTGGAAAAATAAGAACTAGAAAGGATATGTTTTATTTGTTTTTGAGCTATACGTATATTTAGGGTACGTAGTATAATAATAATAATATTTGGACATTATTACACCAATTGAACTAGCCCTTTGGTAAGTACATTTAAGACTTGTGTTAAGGGTACTAGGGAACGTATATTTAAGAAATATGTACATATTATATATAGATAAATACTTGTGTATAGCATATATAATCAACGACCAGACTGGAAAGCAGTAGAAAAGCGTAATTCTCAACTTTGCCTCCACCGGGAATCGAATTCGGAACCTTACGATTAGCGTTCAGGCAGCTAACAGATCGCGCCACAGAAGTCGTCAAAGTGTGAAGGACAGAGGACTATGTGTTAGAAGGTTAATGGGTGTGAGTGAAGCAAGAGAGCTGTGTCAGGATCGTTCGATCGTTAGCATAATTATCAGGCTTGTGATCTCATTTGGAACATTGTGTGATGTATGTAGGCTAGCTACTCGCGGGGTCAGTGACCGAGGGTAGGGCAAACATTTTGCTATTGCATTAATCCACCAAGAATACAGGCAGGTTACAATTCCCTCTCTCAATAAATGCTTCTTACCGAAGAAGACGTGTTTTCCTTGTATCCTGTAATAATAGTGTTTCACCTAGTATTTAATGTAGGAACACCTCACATTGGTGTTAGGTTGTATTCCCTCAGTCGCCGCCAACGGCATACCCGGTAAAACAGCAGCTAGTTAGCATTCTTTTTACGTCCTAGAATAGAATAGCACAATAAAAAATATATTTATTACAACCAGTACATTCGTTTCAGAATCTCAAACCGTAACGGATAAAGCCTCTAGATCGTCCATGGCCATAGCCATAGGAGAAGCGTTGTGCAGAATCGATGAGCAGGACAGGCATACTCAAGAAATAGCAGACTTGGTTGAAACCTCAAAGCGAGCGTCACATAACACCATATCGGAACTAGATGATATACCGGATTTTAAGGAATATTATGAAGAGGTACTTTCTGTATACATTCACGTTTATAAATACCTTTCGAGGTGGACAGAACCTTGGAAATATGATATCTCCAAGGTCACTTTTTAGCATGAATATTGGGGGTTATGATGTAATATGTACAATTCGAACATTGGTGGCAGCTTTCCATCCCATTGCTATAGATTCCTTTTACCACTAGTCCTTTAACCGCCTTCTACGATATGCCGAGAACAACGACAGCAAGATAGCCTTTTAGCTTTAACTTTTTATCGCAATTCTTTATAGGGTGAGTCAACGATAGACGCTGGTTCGAGTGATGCGGCCATAATGACAAGCGAAATCCTCATGACAGGCTGTGGCAGAGATAGTTTAAGGGTAGGTACTAAACAAAGATGAACTCTGTCACGACCATATACCCATGTCAGGTAGTCAGAGGTTCGGGTGTCCAACTCCGCAATTTCGGAGTTAGTAATTCGAAGGACACCTCGAACCCACGTGTTGACTAGATAGTCGGTACTCAATGTGACAGGTGATAAGCCGTATCGCCATTTACTACCCTGACCATTACCTGTTTAGGGAAGAAGGAGGTAATCTCATATAAATAAAAGATTTCCACCTTCAAAGCAAGCTCTAAAATAGCTAAGTGGCTCAAACGCACAACGTAAGTGTTTTTGTATGTTAGCTTTTACGAACTAAGTACAAAATACGTCACTTGAGTGGTACAGCAAAACTATATAAGTAAAGAATTTTGAGGATTCGAAAACTGTCTATGGAATAATAAATGTAATAAAATCATATATATACGGCTACATCTAAGACCTATTCTTATCCGAGATAGTCGGTTACAGATTACATGTATGATCTTATAAAGCCATTCCTGAAGAATAAGTAGGATTCGTCACTTTCACATGCCATAATTTTAAATAATTATAATGTTTCACGATGTTTTCCCCTCACCAAAAACTCCCTCGGGATAAGTAATAATAATTAATCCAGTGCCTATATATGGCGATACGGTTCAGTACCTATGACGTCGGGTGCTGTCTATCAAGTGAAACGCAGGCTTCAACTGACCCATACTAAACATGCCTTCGAAATTTTGGAGATGGGCACTCAAGTCTCTGACTACCCCGCCACAATAAAAAAGAGTGTTTATACACAAGTCGTGAAGCGTTTATATTTATAATATAATTTGCAGGTTTTGTATGATCATATACAGAAGAATTCAGAAAAGATATTCACTCAATTGGGTTTGAATGATACGCAAAATACGCTAGAATCGCGCATACCTCTGCACTCGGCGCCACTCCTGTATATTATGTTCCATATAGGAAGACGACCTTTCGATCAGGTTAGTATAGAAATAGCTATTCTTTTCCTTACTGTAAACATATATTCACATAACTGCTGTTTATCGTTATACTAGTGACCCGCTCCGGCTTCGCACGGGTATAAAATATATAGCCTACTCCACTATTGAATGCATGTTATTATACATATAAGCCTTCCTCTTGAATCACTCTATCTATTAAAAAAAACAGCATCACAATCCGTTGCGTAGTTTCAAAGATTTAAGCATACAAAGGGACATAGGGACAGAGAAAGCGACTTTGTTTTATACTCTGTAGTGATATTTATAACTGCTGTTCGTTATATGCACAAAATATTAATTACCGTTTAGAATGATTCTTAAGAATATATCTTAATCATCTCATATTCTACCGTAACAAGCATGCATGAAGCATATTACTTATATTGTGTGAAGGAACAATATCTCCTTTTGCATAGCTATAGGGGTTGTAACAACATTCATATGGAATATTTTAACTCATCGTAAGTAAACAACAACTTACCTCAAGTCACTTCCTGTGTCACTAATACAGTATTAAAGGGTGACGTTAGGAGTACCTATAACCGCCGAGTGTATAGGAGAAGATGTAAGAGACTCAATGAAGCGAAAGTGGTCTGTCAGGATCGGGACAAATGGGAATCTGTGATCTCTGCCTACCCCTCTACAGGCATTCAGGCGCGATGTGTATGTATGTATGTAATATGGTATTTACATACAAGTTAATATCCACTCACAACCGTTCTGATTTCTACTACTATAGTTAACTAGCATATATGTACCTATAAATCTAACTAGTTCAGACAAATAGACAAACGCATTCACGATATTTACCCCTTGCGGGGTAGTTTTAGTTTCAGGTATCTCCGCAATCGTGGCGTTAGTAATTTAATAATATATATCTCGGAATGATATTATTACATTTCATGTTTCAGTATTTCCGTGGCGAATTGAAGATTTCCTGGAACGACTTAGTGACAGTAGCAAGGACGTGGTCAGGTATCGAAGCGGCTAGGACCCATATCAACAAGCGGAGTGATATGCGAACGTTGAAAACTCAGGGAAAATGTCCTAACAAAATGTTGTTGGAACTCAGCAGTCTATTGAAAACTAATCGTGAACCGGATTTTGGATCTTATTAGTATATAAGCACGTAATACATGTTTTTTATTTATTTATATGACTAATGTTGGTTATAGCGAGAAATAAACCTACTATAATTTACAAAATAATATACTATAACATATAGATATATTATAATATTTACAAATGTAAACTCAACTTAAATACATGAAATAAAACTGAATTAAAACTTTGGCATAGCTCGCAGTAGAAATGATGTAATTAGCAACGACATTTCGAGTACTTTTGACTATTACCTTTGAATTTATTTCGACTTTGATTTTTGTATGTTAATGTTCATTGATAATTTGGTGCTTCTTATTATTTCCTGTTTGTAATTAGGTACATAATATTGTTATAAATATATTTAAAATGTATTATACTAGAATATGAAATAAATTATTATCATCGAGGAAGACTAGTTTTTATAAGATTTCTTAAAACGGGAGTGGTTTATATACAGTTCCTTTTAAACAATTTCATATACCTTTCTTTATCAAGAGTTATCAAGCGATTAAAATATTAATATAATCTTTATACCTATTGCATAATCGCACCACATCTTTGATTCATCGTTTTATTCGAGTTATCGCAATAAATCTTTCATTTTATATCATCATCTGAACTTAATCGCTTATCGTTAGGAAAGAACAATTTCATGTGACTGATTGGCAACTCATTGCCCTAGAGCGTAAAAGGAGGTCATTAATGACACGTTTTTGACGTGTCTGTTTGTGGTTTTGACAAATCATTGAACAAATTAAGGTATGGGTATAGTAATGTATTAGTATAGTGTACTTATATATGTGGCATCTTGAATATATATGTGCATTCTTTCCCTAAAGAAAATGAAATGCTAAATACTAGTTTCTCTTCATTATACTTGGCGTTTATATTCGAATAAAGGTTTGATTCTGATATTGGTTACATTAGAATATATGTTCATAATATGTGCCCATTTGTAGGTCATGCAAATAGTTTTCGTTAGCATTATATTCTTAATATTTCTTTTGCCAAGTTATTCCTATATCGTCAATATTTATTATAGATTAATTTTATAAGCGGTTTTCTTTCTCCATCATAGATGTAACACATCGACATATAATATGTAAGGTGATGACCTATTAGAAGACTTATCTACATTTACCGACTTCTTAAATGGTTCGAATTCGTAGCAACTAAAGAGTTATTTAGACTTTCATTCTGTTTATTTCATTGTGAATCACTATCGTGAATGAATGCTACTTATAAAAAACACATCGTTTTCTAAAATCCAATAAAATAAACATCAATTGGATCCACCTTGAACTATAAAGCC
The DNA here is from genome assembly GCA_030578115.1 of Leucoptera coffeella. Classification (NCBI taxonomy): domain Eukaryota; kingdom Metazoa; phylum Arthropoda; class Insecta; order Lepidoptera; family Lyonetiidae; genus Leucoptera; species Leucoptera coffeella. Next base: position 136,090 of record JAMBLF010000483.1, read on the forward strand.
CATAATCCTAGTTAGTGCTCAATAATCACAACAAAAAATAAGATAAAATACATTGGCAATATTAAAATACGATAAAGCCACTTTGAAGTATCGGATACATGGATAACACGTGTTGCAATGAATTCGACAGATAGGCACAGAGTAGCTGGGTATCTTTCGTGTACATATTGATAAAGTGTCGTAATTATCTGGACAGTTCATTTCGTTGCCAATATCAGATTGGGTCCCTGATAATAGATAATGGCTTGGAAACAAAGCATTAATGAAAAAGTTAAAGAGCTCTTGCGGAATATTCATGAAAACAATAAACATGTTATTCATGTTATTTCGGTGCTTGGCCCCTGAAATCAATTTAAGTGGTATTCGCTATAAAAATACATTTAAAAAAACTTCGTGATTTAATTTGGAAAACAGCGTGAGGAAACTCACCTGTTCCCCGAACAGGTAATAGTCAGTGCTTGTAAATGGCGACATGACTTACCACCTGTCACATTGAGTACAGACTATCTGGTCAACACGTGGGTTCGAGGTGGCCATAGAATTACTACCTTCACAATTGTGGAGATGAAAACCTGAACCTCTGACTACCCCGTAGGGGTTATTGGTCGTGTACGTGGTTGTCTTTTGGTATTCGTTTGTGATATAATAGTATGCTCACTCAACATCCTTTCTTCCCAACAAATCTTAAGAAGTGCTAAGCGTCTAGGAGCAAATACCATGTATTGAACGAAGAGTGATAAGTGGTATCATCATCATTAGCCTGAAGTAATCCACTGTTGGACATAGGCCTCCCCCAAATGACGCCACTTCTCCCTGTCAGTAAGATAAGTGGTATACTACGAGACAAATTCACGACCTTTCTAACCTTGCGGGGTAGACATTGGTACGCGTAGCCATGTCCCCAATTACGAATCACCACGTGATAAGTTACATTGTTGCAAGTAATAAGCCCTGTCGCCATTTTCAAGCACTGACTATTACCTAATTTGAGGAATAAGTAGAGTAATAATTACATTAACTAACACTAAAATTGCGAAAAATTCGACGTAGCTCAGTTGTTTGGGGCTTGGCTCTGTATCAGTGGGTACAGGGTTCAAATCCCGTTTTAGCATGTACCAATGGAAATGAAGTTTAATGAATTTCTATGTACATTTTCGTAATAAAAACACATTTACGAAATGCATCGAATTATACGGTGAGGGACAACATCGTGAGGAAACCTACCTGTTCGCCGAACAGGTAATAGTTAGTGCTTGTAAATAGCGACATAGCTGACCACCTGTCACATTGAGTACTGACTATGTGGTCAACACGTGGGATCGAGGTGTCCATAGAATTACTACCTTCGCAATTGTGGAGATGGAAACCTAAACCTCTGACTACCCCGCAAGGGTTAATGGTCGTGAATGCGTTTGTTTTGTTTTTTGTAAAATTGCAAAATGTTTAATCACACAAAGGTTGTTAAAAAATTGAGACAATCACATCCAAAAGGGAATGCAGTGTGAGTCGTACTTTTTTCTATTTGGCAGTGCAAGAAAAGTTTAATTAGGGGCTAAAAATAGTCTTTTTTAGCTAAGATTATTATTCCATTAACATAAACATAACATACGCTTCATGACTTGTGTATACACACTACCTTTTATTTTTATTATGGCGGGGTAGTCAGAGGCTTGAATACCCATCTCCGAAATTTCGAAGGCATGTTAGGTATGAGTCATTCGAAGCCCGCGTATCACTAGATAGACAGCACCCAACGTGATAGGTAGTGAATCGTATCGCCGTATATAGGCACTGACTATTACCTATCCCGAGGGATAGGTAGGTTTCCTCACGATGTTTTTCCTCACCGTTATTCCACATAATTGAACAAAATTTCGTCTATCGTTTAATCCATAGTATCTGCTTATTATATAATATCTGCACAAAACATCGACATACGAAAATCAGAATCCATTAATCTTTAGAGGCTGAGTCTTAGCTCACCGTGAGACGATCCTAATACATATATTACTATGGATGGATGGTTGAATAAGATGTACTCTTTATATTTTTGGGCAGACGGCATCAATAGACAAATAACTGAAATGGTTCAATAGTTTTAATAAAATTAATAAATTATTGGATGTTTATTTCCACGATATAACTGAAGATTCTTTTTAAAATGGTTTAGAAGAAGAATTGGAAAAATTGGATAATTAATCAAATTTTATGGTCGATTTTCTTCCAAAGGTTAGTCTTATCTCTATTTTAGATGCCACATAATTTAGTGTTTAAGGTTTCTTGCCATGACAAAGATATGGGTTTAATGTATTCATTTGTAGATATATACAAAGTATTTTTTAATTCACATTTTTGTATACGAAGTACTCAATGTTATGTGTATTTGATTCGGTGTAGCTTAGTTGTTTGGGGCTTGACTCTGTATTAGCGGGTACATGATTCGAATTCCGCCTGAGCATATACCATTGGAAAATAAGTTTCTATGTACATTTTCGTAATAAAAATACATTTGCTATATACACCGAATACTACGCTGAGGGACAACATCGTGAAGAAACATACCTTTTCCCTGAAGTTAGTGTTAGTGCTTGTGAATGGCGACATGGCTAACCACCTGTCACATTGAGCATTTTACATTCTGTCTTTTTTTTGATTTGGGAATAACATACACCATATCAAACCTTATCCTGATGATTCTTTTGCCACTTTCACGACCATTAAGCCTTACGGGATAGTCAGAGGTACGCATGTTTTTTCTGTAATTACAGAGGGTAGTAAATCTATGGCCACCTCGAAGCTTTTATTAAATATTTTTTTGTGTAGGCAAGGGATGTTTTTGGTGACAAAATATGTTATTAGTATACAAAAATATTACATTTCATTCAAATGTATTAAAGTTCTATAGTGGCACGGTAGAGTACCTCCAAATAATAAAACAGTAAATTTGGTAAATACTAATTATTGTTGGTACAATCATGAAAGGCAGTGATTACTTATCATATATTAAAAAATATAGGCGATAAGATAATGATCACAGCTCCGGCGTAGAAAAATGTTTAGTTGTTAGCAACCCTGTAGCGGTTGTCCATGTTGAAATATAGTTCGTTGGTTGGAAATGTTGAACTAGGTGTTGTAAATAAATACCTATCAGCCTATGACCAAAGTAAGGGACTGGGAACAACATGACTAGTTCAAAAGTAAGTTTATTTTCTTTGAAGTTTTCGAAATTAATGCTACAGGTTAATTAATGTTTTATGATTGACTTTATTGCCAAAATTTTGTAAAGCAATGTCGGTTATAAATATTATACTTAAATGAAAATGTTGTTTCTTATCACAATAGTCTATGTGACTAAAAAATCATAAACATAAGTTCTAGTTTAGTAATAATCATAGTTTAAGTTAAATAATTATTAATATTATTTATCATGTTAACACATTAAGTATGAAAGATTTTCGTGTAGCAAATAACTTCAGTTATATTTTAAATTTCAATGGAGTCCTGATACTTTTTAATTGAATTCTATATACCTACTTGTAATTTGTTTTTTTTATTAATATCCCCATCAATCAACATCAACATTTGATTCGGACTAGTTTTCTAAATTCTCGTACCAATCAATAATATACATTTTTTTAAATGAAGGCAATAACTAATTTTTTGCAACTATGTAAACGAAAGCTACGAGAGGTATTTGTTTAATTTTTTCACCAATTTTATATTCATAGCTTCTATTTTAAAGTCAAAAATTTTGCCGCAGGTTGCGACGGGCCCTTCCCCTGTGGAGCGGGCGTCATGGGGTAGCCCACTAGAGTTCATATTGTCCTGTTTGAGCTATGCCATAGGCCTGGGCAATGTCTGGAGATTCCCCTACCTCGCCTACAGGAATGGCGGAGGTATGTGTCATTTATTATCTTCGAACTTACACAGAGAGAAATAGGGGAGCTGATTATTTCGGCAGGTCGTAAGAAGTGACTTTGACAAAAATCGTAATATTAATTTAGAATATTAATATTTTTACTTGGGATCCGAGAATGAAGTCTTTTGAGGTCGAGGCCTCTTCCCGTTTGGTGGAGGCCAGCGGGGACTCATAGGCCGGTGCGTAGTTTTCCCAGCGTATCAGCATAGCTGTGCTACGGGAAAAGGCTACCAGCCTTCTTGGGGCACTTCTTGCCAATGCCCATGATTTGGCAGATGTATTTTATTTGCAAACTAGCGACCCGCTCCGGCTTCGCACGGGTATAAAATATATAGCCTACTCCACTATTTAATGGATGTTATTATACATATAAACCTTCCTCTTGAATCACTCTATCTATTAAAAAAAACCGCATCAAAATTCGTTGCGTAGTTTCAAAGATTTAAGCATACAAAGGGTCATAAGGACAAAGAAAGCGACTTTGTTTTGTACTATGTAGTGATTATTAATTTATTTTGTGATCTCATAATCAATGTCCAACTTAACAGCTGGTAAACCATGTTGCCGTTCACAGATGCTGCGTATTACCTATTTCGAGCAATACTCGGGTTTCCCCACGATGTTTTGTTTCAGCGGCTTCATCAACTTTTGTCATTCCAGGCGTTTTCGTCGTTATATTTCTCCTGATGTTGATTGGCGTGGGCCTGCCTCTATTCTTCCTGGAGCTTTTCATAGGCCAGTATTCTGGTTTGGGACCAGTGGAAGGTTTCACTGCCATCGCGCCGTTTTTCGCCGGCTTGGGGTACTGCACCCTGATTGTTATCACTATAGTCAATATCTACTATATGGTGATAGTGTCGTGGGCGCTGTTCTACACGTATGTCTCTCTCGCTGGACAACTGGATTGGGGAAGCTGTAGTAATAGCTATAATACTGATCGTAAGTTTACTTTTCAATTTATGGAAACTACCTAGTTGATTTTATAGTTAGGAATGAAATCTAATGGCCATATATTTTCGTAATGATATGGTCACGCAAGGTACATTAATGTTTTCCATTAGAAAATAAAATTATAAGAAAAAAACCTTTGGAGATCATAAACGTTCATGTATGGTTCTCAAGATAAAAGCTTTCCTTTCCACGTGTTAAACGTAGCAAGATACGTGAATCAGTATGTTAACTGTCAATATCTCATAGTGCATTGCAATCTCGACCCAAATACTCATGGTAAAGCTAACCGATGACAAACGATATATTCAAAGGTTGCTTTTCCATTATAAAATATGTATTTTGTCTGTTTAATCACCACGGCCTTTACTGGGAAGTCAGCGATTCATGCACTCATCGGTGCAATTGCGAATGTCACCTCAAACCCTCGTGTGAACCAGATAGTCAGCATCTAACAGGTGGTAAATTGTGTCGCTATTTACAAAGGCTAAATAATAAAGGCAAGCTGAGAGAATCAGTAGGGTTATTATGTAAAAATTTGCAATCAGCAGTGATCGCAAAGTGATCGCGCGATCGATTGCTATTCGTTCATACAAATTGGTATTATGTAAGGTGTTCGCTCGCTGCTGGTCGCGTTCTTACTGCTATCCAAAACCATACCAACATAACCGAAATCATTCATTCAAATTGACACGTAGAAACTAGCGCCAAAAGCAATCAAGTAGCAATCGGTGGAACTAGCAAGTTTGTTATTGTTTATGTTTGAAAATGTTCAATAGGTTAGAAATTTTTAACTTGAAATATTTGCTACATTGTACCTCAACTGTACACGCGGAAAGCCAAGAGCTGGCGGATACGGCATAATTTGAAATAATGGTAAGTATTTTACACTAAAATCAATAGTGAAATGAACATAAATGTGGAAATATGTATTTTATTACTTGAGCACTAAAAGTTTATGTTTTTTCAGACTGAAAACTTCGATATGCCAGGCCATATCAAGAGCAAGAAGAGGAGAGCTAGCCTTATCTCTTTGAAAATGCAGGTATTGTCTTCTTGAATAATATATTTTAGTGTAAAAACTTATAACACATAATAACAATAACAATGAGTATACCACAGTTACTTGGGCCATCTGAGTAACTTACTTACTAAAATACACTTTACTCAGTCTCGCTACACACGGTAAAACAGATATCATGAATTCCCATTGATACCAATCATGGAAAATAACTCTTACTAGATCTATATCATACACCTTTATTCTTTACCCTACATTACTCTTGTCATATTCATCATTGCACTTCCACGGGCATATGCACGCTAAACCATACCCATAGGTCACACAAATAAGCATGTTAGGAGTGACATTGAATGACAGAATTAAAAATAGATGTAGAGGCTAAGATTTAAAAGGGCATGCTTTGATCGTTTATACATGTTATAAGGCTAAAGGATAGTAGATTGACAAAAGGAATATATGTGTGTGAATTGGAAGGGCGATTACCCAATGGGACAAATGACAGTTAGACAGACTCCATATTGAAAGTGATGTTAGAAGTATATATAACCACTGAGAGTATATAAGTATATAATGAAGCAAAAATGGTATGTCAGGGTGGGTATCTGTGATCTCTGACTACTCCTCTACAGGGAATTGAGTGTGATGTTTATATATGTATGTAATTAGTCAGGATCATTTTAATTGGCGATCAATAGTCTCTGCTTGTCCCCTTAGGGACATAGGAGGTATGAATATATGCATGTACTACAAATATTGTTGTTTTCATCATAACATAATATGTATTTAGAAGGTCAGGCAGTAAAAAACATTAAAATCTACCAAATTGAATAACTTATGACTTCTGGGTGCTAATAAACTAGTATGTTTGGAGTTTGATTTCTGGTAGAAAAAAGGTACAATTTAATGTTATATGAATTTTTATTTGTTTCCATAATTGTGTATGATTTAACGTTGTTATTGTGTTTATTAATTTATGCATTGTTTATATTTACTAGGTGGAGGCTTCTTGTGTGTTGAAATCATTGATTAACATGGAGCAAAAGAAAGAGAGTGGCAGCTGAAGAAAAACCTGCCAATGCTACCATGACCACTGCTGAAACAGCTCGCATCCAAGCCAAGTCAACTTAATGTATAGATGGAAATTTTAAACTAAATTTAAAAATTAAAACTACATATTTGAATTATTAACTATAAGATTTTTATTTCTTCCTTTTGCCATCTACACAATTTCAATGATCAGGGCGCACAACTTCATCCACATTCTAAATGATTCACTTGATCTGAAAATAAAAAAAATATTTACAATGAGATTACAAATATACCCACAATATCTATCCTTCCAGGGAAAAACCTAATTACTTTCTATCTTAACGCTACTTTTGCCTCCTCGACATACATTCATCTTAACAGACATGTATGACATACATACAGACATGCCCATTGGTTGCACATATGAGATGAAATATTAATATGGATACATATATTCATGGCTCTACGTCCCTAACGGGATAGACTCTTTTATTCTTCACGCTGCGTACACCCACCTTGACAAGAATGTTTCTAATTTGATCAGTATATGTTCTACGCAGCCTAACTTGTCCTCCTCTACCTTCCACTTTAGCTCTATAAATTATAAATTCCTTTTGTAACCCTCTTCTCATCTATCTGCTCCATATGCCCAAACCTCATAACATACCTTTCTCTATGTTTGTAATTACATATTCTCCCATACCACAGTATTCATGAATCACACTATCATTGACAAAGCGTTCATGAATCCATTCTAAGCTATCACACAATCTTGCATAATACATTTTTCTGAGGGAGATCATCTCTAACTATTATTCTTCATTCATGACACTTCTGCCAAACCAAACACTCACTACCATACATAAGTGTAGGAAATAGAACATCATTATGAATAGCCAGTCTTCTGTTTTATTCTGAATCAACTAACTAGACATCAGTCTGCTCACAGCCGCATATTAATATCTTAAATGATGGAAGTGATACACACAAATATTGTGTAGTGTAAAGGGTAACAGTCAAATTATAATACATAGACATGTTAAGCCCGTTTCTCTCTATGTACATACATACACATCACGCCTGATTCCCTGCAGAAGGGTAGGCAGAGATCACAGATCCCCATTTGTCTCAATCCTGACAGACCACTTTCGCTTCATTGACTCTCATACATCTTCTCATACACACTCGGCGGTTGTAGATACTCCTAACGTAACCTTTTTTCAATATAGCGTCTATCTGACTGTTATGTCTTATTAGGCCCCTACGTAACCGCCCTTCCACTTCACTCATATATATTCCTTTTGTCAATATGCTATCATTCATCCGCATAACATGTCCAAACCATCAAAGCATGCTCTTTTCAATCTTAGTCACTACATCTTCTTTCAAACCGCAACCTTCCCTCATCACACTATTTTTAATTCTATCATTCAATGTCACTCCTAACATGCTTCTCAGTGACCGCATTCATGCTTCTTTTGCCATACCCAACTTTCACTACCATAAGTCAATGTTGGAACCAGCACAGCCCTATGAATAGCCATATGTGCCGATCAAGAAATCAACTGGCTACCCATAACACTATACATGGCCCCATTAATCTTATTGCCTGCACACACTCTACGTTCAATATCTCCCTCACACTTTCCTCTCTCTATGTAATAAAAATAATATAATTCTATTAAATTATTATATAATACTGACCTTCAAACTATATACATCCAGTCTGATTGACCCTGAGGAAACTATAATATTTCCTGAATATATTGTTATTGTTAAGTGCAGCTGTAACTTCACGCACAGAGTTTGGGACACTGGGCTGGCCCAAATGTTATCTGTAGCTCATCCCAGTAGATTTGTGGTCTGAAGCAGTAGCAAATAAATGCAAAAGCCGCGAAAATCTGTAAAGAAAATTATGTTTTAGTACATAAAATTATGACAACCAAATGATGGAAATTTATATTTGAATATAAGTTACCTTACCTTGCGTTCAAAGCTCAAACTTGTGCAATGACTTTGTTATGGACATAAAGGGCCTTAAATCATCGAAAGGCTGAAGAAACTCCTCGTCAGGCAGAGAATTAGGAGTTTTCGTCTTCTCAATTGTTACGCAGTTTTGCTCACGCTTTCGCCGATATTCGCCTGCCTTGTGTTTCCCTCTAGTATCTCCTCACTCTCCACACTTATAATTTACTAGTGCGACTGCCTAAACTACTTTTTTAGCTTGTTTAAAGTTGCAAAACTTTCTAACAATCTGAAAGCAACCACCTGTTTACTGATCGCTGTTTGACATTTGAGTTTGCAAAATTTTCGCTCGTGATTGCTGTCAAAACTGCTTACATAATACCAATTATTATTGCTTTCATACATTTTCTTCGTTTTCGTTCGTTCTTTCATTGCTGTGTTGTTGTGGTGTTGTTGGCAGCACTGTTTCGATTGCTGTTGCAAATGCTATTCGATGATACATAATACGAAAGTCGTGTTTGACAGCGAAAATCGCAAAATTTTCGTCGTTTGCTTACTGATCGCAAGATACATAATAACCCTGCAGGTAAGTTTTCTCACGATATGTCAGTTCAACATGAACTTATCAAATTAATCTCATATATTTTGATTTCTACTCAGCGTTTAGACACTTAGCTAGCAAATGTGGTTCTGGGATTTCATTCTTACTTATAAAATAACCTTGCAGAGTGCTACAGCGGAGCCTACGACCAAGCTTGTAGGGAACATAACACAGGTGCCGCCACCGACTTGACCTACTACCTCCGCCGCTGCATGACTATTGGGGAGATCTGCACGCTCACCGGCCACCAGCCCAGAGATGGCGTTAGTTGTACCAACGCACTCGGAGCCAGTGTCCCTTGGTACACCAATGTATCTAGGATTTTGGCTTCGGAGCAATATTATAAGTAAGTTTTTCGCTGATTAGATGCATTTCTTTATTAATGTAGGAGATGATTAAGGATTTTCATACTGTATGGTCACATGGTTTCATTCAACAAGGGCTCAATGATGGCTATTTGGTGATGGAAGTCAATAATCATGATTAATAACTGACGGGATTGATTGCGTAAGTTTTTATATAATAAAGTTAGCCATGGTCACGGGCAGACTGACGATTCATATTTCTTCGTCTCCACCGCAGCGCCCTGTCAGATTCTTCTCTGACTACCCTCACTGCTACGTTTTTATCAATAACCCGCGGCCTACACACTACATTCACAGTATCTTCACACGATCATGCTGAGCCGAAGGGCGATCTATTACGGTATTCCACGCCGAAGACAGTGAAGTCAATAATGTTCCATATATCATTAAAATCCTATTATGAATGCCAAAATTGACCGAGCAGAATGTAAAGTACCCATTAATTTATTAAAAATAGATTGTTGTTTTCAGCGAATACGTGCTGGGAATAAACGGGGCTTCGTGGGACAACTGGGGGGATATTCAGTGGCGGATAGTGATCTGCTTGTTTATTTGCTGGTTGATTGCTTTCCTCTGTGTCATATGGGTAAGTCTGCAACGATAGAGAAAAATGTGGTGTATGTATTACATATTTATACACGTACTTTAATCAATATAGTATACAGGGTTCTCTATCGGAGGTAGTAATTTTAGGGGTCGTCGAACCCACGTATTAACAAGATAGTAGTAAGTCAGTTCAGGACTTGCCATTTAGAAGCAAGGACCGGTTTCAAGGAGTGGATTTTCAGCACCATCGTTTCCGTCTGTCACATGTTCCGGGATTTTAATCCTGAACCCAATATTATGGAGTTAACCCTTCAAAATCTGAGCTACACCAAACTTATATGCAGATACATTGTCTGTGTATATGTATATGGGTTTCAAGAGGACAAAGACCATTTTATTTTAATCGATGCATTTCGTATTTTCTTAATGCGATATAGAATTTTTACACATTTTTCATTTCTTAAAAAACGAGACACTTTTTTTTATATTTAAAATAGGTAGTATATGTGTCGGATAGCAATGATAAAACCACGATCCAAATACGAAGAGGACCCAGCGAAAGTAATTGCTCGATAGACATACTTTGTCCCTTATAAAATTAATGATCTTTACAAATCATTTCATTTTCCTTCCAGGGTATACAATCTGCCGGCAAGGTGGTCTACTTCACGGCACTCTTTCCTTATGTGATGATGACCGTGCTTTTGATCCGGGGTGTCACCTTGGACGGGGCAGTCGACGGAATCGTGTTCTACCTGCGACCCAATTGGGACACTATGTTCCAGTCTGGTGTATGGGGAGACGCGGCCTCACAGGTGATCTATTTTATGTGCATTCAGGGTAGCACCCTTTCAGGGTAGTCAAATGTTGTGGGTGCACCGTTAAGGGTAGTAAAGTTGATGGTTCAACGAAGACTCAGTTTTTGTGATGTTGTCTTCTAACTCAAACCCTGGGGGGAAAAACGGAGTAAACAACTACATTACAAATGCTATATACGCATTCACAACCGTGTAACGCTTTTAGGGTAGTCAATAATTGAGGGTTCAGTGAAAATTATGGTTGGGGGAACCGCCGACGCAGTTTTTGTTTAGGTTTTTGTTCTTTCAAAACCAAGGGATAAATGTATAGTAAACATCTAGATTCTATAAGTTAAAGCATGGTGGGGTAATAAGTACCCTTTCATTGGTTAATAGGTGTGAGTGAAGCAAATGAGATTTGTCAGGATCGTTCCAGATGGCTATCGATAGTCTCTGCATATCGCGTTACGAACGTAGAGACGTAAGGTGTGAGGCGTCTATTATTGCAGTGAATAATTATTCCTTTCATTCTACTTTCAGACTTTTTACTCGTTAGGGGTAGGCTGTGGCTCGCTGATCACTCTGGCCTCATACAACAAGTTTCACAACAATGCGCACACGGACGCTTTAATAGTGGTCTCGACGAGTTTCCTAACCTCAATCTACGCTGGCTTTGCAATATTCTCGGTGCTTGGGTTTCAAGCCAAAATGATGGGAGTCAGTGTTGATGGTACGGCTAAGATATCACGAAGCGGTTTTCACCCACGCCAAAAGCATTGTTCTTAACTCTGCCTCCATTTGGGATTGATCCCGGGGCCTCACAATTAGGGTTCAGGTGGTAAACCGTTGCCACGGATGTCGTCAAATGAAACATTGCTAATAGGTTGTCTTGTGTAGACACGTCTCCATGTGCCGATTGGTTAACCACCTGAACGCTAATCTTGCGGTCCCGGGTTCGATTCCCGGTGGAGGCAGAGTTAAGAACTACGCTTTTATTCTACTTTCCAGTCTGATCGTTGATTATATATGGTATATATGTATAATAAGTATACATATATTTCTTAAATATACGTTGACTAGCACCCTTAACACACGTCTTAAGGTGGGTACTGACCAACGTTACGAGGTGTAATTTAACATGTTACACAGCGACCATTCGTTCAGTCAGTACGTCGTGTTACGGGGAAACCATCACGATGTTCATCATCATCGATGCGTAACACGCTCGATGCGAATGTTACATTACACCTCGTAACGTTGGTCAGTACCCACCTTTAATGTACTTAGCAAGGGTCTTGTTCTTGGTGTACTGTCCTAATTATTATCATCACACGCCCCCATTCCCAGAGGTGGCAGACAACGGCCCGGGGCTGGCGTTCGTGACGTACCCCGAGGCGTTGCTGCAGATGCCGCTGCCGCAGCTCTGGTCCGTGTTCTTCTTCTTCATGCTCTTCATCCTGGGGCTGGGCTGCCAGTTCGCGGGCATCGAGGCCGTCAACACCGCCATCGTGGACAAGTGGCCTCATCTCAGAACGAAATACTGGATGGTAAGGGTTGTACATTTCCTAGGATGAAATGTCATCACTACATAGTATAAAACAAAGTCGCTTTCTCTGTCCCTAAGTCCCTTTCTATGCTTAAATCTTTGAAATTACACAATGGATTTTGGTGCGGTTTTTTTTAATAGATAGAGTGATTCAATAGGAAGGTTTATATGTATAATAACATCCATTAAATAGTGGAGTAGGCTATATATTTTATTCCCGTGCGAAGCCGGAGCGGGTCGCTAGTAACTATATATGTAATTTAGGGACAATTATTAAAAAGCGTTTATTCACAGCCACAAATACATACAGAGTACAAAACGTGTATACTTAAAACTTACATATTAAGGAGTATGGCGGGTTGAATGTAATTGTCGCAGCAAAAAGGTTCCAACTCAGCTGGGAATGTAGCGTTTGGTGGCAAATCTATAATACACACACTGCTATACTATATGAATACCTATGAAAATCTGCTACAAGTCTGGGAATGTTAACTAGTTGCCGTTCTTGCTGGTATGTTGTAAAAGGTGCCTAGGGGTCAAATAACTCTTTTGGGTCATGGGCTAGCACCCAGTCACCAATGTTCTATATGGCATCACAGCCCATGCTAAAGTGACGTACAAATTATTCGAAGTTCGGTCTACTATTATTTCTATTGGCTCCACCGTTGAGTCCGCTCCCACTGAGAATAAAGACTCTGACGACTGAACTGCACCGAAAACTATTGTATCGTATATTTAAATTAATCATTTATAATTAGTTACCGTCGGTTAACTGACCTGAGTAACAGTACATCATAAATTTTTTTATTATTTACAAATACATCCAAAGACCTATCCCTAAAGATTACCTGAATATTTTTTCATAATTAATGTACGGAAAAAAGCGTTATGTGTGTGTACATATAGAATTATATCATTAGAATTATATGTCTTTATCTATTATCCTACTATTCTATTACAGGTGACAGGGTTTACCTGTTCCTTCATGTTCTTGGCGGGGATCCCGATGTGCTTCAGTGGGGGCGTGTACTTGTTTACCATTCTCGACTGGAACACTGCCTCTTGGGCTATACTTTTGATTGGTGCAGCCGAGGTAAGATAATATTATAAGAAAAAGGGTGATGTTGGAAGTACCTACAACCGCCGAGTATGTACATACTATGTGTATTTCACTTAATTTAGCTAGCTAATCGCTCTAGTATTGACAAATAAAAAAGTGACCTCTATTATTGAGAAGATGCACGATTATGCACGATTTATGTCACGCCATCTGTTTTTCTAATTTGGCTTTAAAAATAAGCGGAGTAAAATAAGAAGTTAGCACTTACCAAAAAATCTGTATGGGATGGGGTATCTGTACTGTAGTATTATATTATCTGTGCTATGTGTATTAATGAAGCATTGTGGTGGGGTGGGACAGATCGGTATGCGTGATCTCTGCCTACCCGTCTACAGGGAATCAGGAGTGATGTATGTGCATGTAAAACGAGATATATGTACGTAATGATGTTTATATTATATTCATTTTTTTTTCGTAATAAAAACACATTTACGAAATGCATCGAATTATACGGTGAGGGAAAACATCGTGAGGAAACCTACCTGTTCGTCGAACAGGTAATAGTTAGTGCTTGTAAATGGCGACATGGCCGACCACCTGTCACATTGAGTACTGACTATCTGGTTAACACGTGGGTTCGAGGTGTCCATAGAATTACTACCTTCGCAATTGCGGAGATGGCCACCTCAACCTCTGACTACCCCGCAAGGGTTAATGGTCGTGAATGCGTTTGTTTGTTTTGTATATTCATTTATAAGCAGTTATCTGGCTGTTCGGGTGCTGACATCAGCGCTGCAGCAGAGAATTAGTTCGATATAGGCAATAAACGCTTAGCTTTGCAACGGCGGAGAACACTCGTTAACATTCCTTTCCATCTAGTATACCATAGGAGACGACTAAGGCACTGATCTATGGGTTTGTGTGAACTTTTGGGCTATTAGATAGCATCCTATCACCAAATGCCATCACGATGTTTTTCTAAAGGTGTCCAACGTGATATTATATCTCCAAGTCTACCCCAAAAGGTTTTTTACATGTGCAGCTCTAATTTCTCCACATCGAAAATGGTCATAGCTATGTCTATGCTGCATGTGTATTTATGTATAATAAGTATATATTTCTTTAATGTACGTCGACTAGTACCCTTTACAAATGTCTTAATTGAACTTACCAAGGGGCTAGTTCAATTGGTGTAATAATTTCTATTATTATGTTACAGTGTGCTGCAGTAGCCTGGTGCTATGGAATCAATAACGCTTTGAAAAATATCTCAGATATGAGCATCAAACTTCCAAAAGCTTTGATCTGGTACTGGAAAGTGGTGTGGCTACTCGTCTTGCCACTCGGCTGTTTGGTAAGTTGATAATTAATTTATTCACTAGCGTACAACATATCTTATAATTATGTTCAAAGTGCAATACCCGTCTGTGCCAATAAAGGAAAAAACATTCACAGACTATTCACGTTATAAAATAATATGAAGAAAAGGAAACCTAGCTTTAATATCCATCTTGCTGGTAAATGGCGACACAGTTTACCACCTGTCACATTAAATACTGAATCTCCTTAACGCTTTGGTTCGAGGTAGCCTTATAATCACTACCTCCGCAATTACGGAAATGGTCACACAAACCTCAGACTTCTTCGCAAGGTGTATTGATCGCGGAATTGTTTGTTTTGTCTTTATGTTGTACATAAGCAGAACTGTATTTTTGTAATCAAATAAAAGATAAATGTTTTTTTTTTATTAAATAAGAATCACCTTACGGGAATGGGTTACGTATGTTTCTTACGCGATAGTCGGAGGTTAAGTGTCCACCAACTACCAAGCTTTTTTATATTTATTTTTCATACATACATACGCTTCACGACTTGTGTATACACACTCCATGTTAGGCATGGGTCATTCGAAGCCCGCGTATCACTAGATAGACAGCACCCAACGTGATAGGTAGTGAACCGTATCGCCGTATATAGGCACTGACTATTACCTATTATATTATATTTATTTTTCCTTATTTTTTTCCTTCCAGGGCACATTCTTTTTCATACTAATAACGTGGGAGTATCCCAGTTACGGATCCTACAAATTCCCGGTGCTTGCCAATGTTCTGGGTTGGCTGGTCGGCGTTTCGACTTTAATATGCTTCCCCATTGGCATCCTGTACAAGTATATCAAGGGAGTTGTAAGTATTACCCAAGTTCTCAGTATATACTAATCAATATTATTTACAAATACATACATTTGCTTTAAAATTAGTATAAACACATTCCCTTTTTTATTGTGACGGGTAGTTTAAGGCTTGAGCGCCCATCGCCAAAATTTTGAAGGCATGTTCGGTACGAGCCACTTAAAGCCCACGTTTCACTAAATAGACAGAACCTATCGTGATAGGTAGTGAACCGCATCGCAGTATACAGGCACTGGCTATTACATATCCCGAGGGATAGGCAGGTTGTCTCAGGATGTGTTCCTTCCCCTTTAGCGATTGAAAATCATGTCCGTAAATGAAAACCACTTTTTTAATTTCATTCATTGATACATGATTCTTATAGACCCGTTATTTATTTATTACAAGATCACAATCAAGTAAATCCCTAATGTGTATGCTAGTCATCACATAAAATATTAATTGACAATTACTTTTAGTACTTATACTGATCTAATAACTTAGTAACGCCTTTATTTTAATAAGAAGGCAGAGGTCATGCCCACGAGGCTACAGCCTATATATATATATATATATATATATATTAGTATTAATTTCAAAAATTATTTATAATCCCGAAAAGTCAGGTGTCTGTATGTTAGTTATGTTTTGTGAGATTTAGTGAAGCCGGCTTTTCGTCATTGTCTTATTTTTTCTTTTTTCAGCGAGGGAAAGACTTTTTCAGGCACACTAGTAATTGGAAATCAGCCTTGGAGAGACGAGAAGATTTAACCGAAAAGTAAAAGGAAATTAGAATTTGAAACTTTATTTATTTACAAGCAATATAATCTTAATGATTTGTCCAGCTTTAAGTTTTTGTGCAATCTTGATACGTATTCTTATACCGTACTTTTTTGTATAGAAAATAATCAACAATGACTCCTGAATTATAAGGATACAAATGTTTTGTTTTTTAGTGGTTTTTTTCAACCCCCATCATAGAACGCTATTGATTCAACTATTGTGAATCAATTAATTGATAATGAATAAATGGAATTAGCTCATCGATATTGTTAGTTTATTGTTCTTTATTATTATAGTTATTGCTAAATAATATTGGCGAGCTGAATTTTTTTTGTCATACATACATTATTAAACTGTTAATCTTATTTTATTTATTTACGGTGAGGGAAAACATCGTGAGGAAACCTACCTGTTCCCCGAACATGTAATAGTTAGTGCTTGTAAATGGCGACATGGCTTACCACCTGTCACATTGAGTACTAAATAAATAATAATAATAATATTTGGACATTATTACACCAATTGAGCTAGCCCCTTGGTAAGTTCATTTAAGACTTGTGTTAAGGGTACTAGTCAACGTACATTTAAGAAATACATACTTATTATACATAGATAAATACATATATAGCATATATGTATAATCAATGACCAGACTGGAAAGCAGTAGAAAAGCGTAATTCTAAACTGCCTCCACCGGGAATCGAACCCGGGACATCACGATTAGCGTTCCGGCGGCTAACCGATCGCGCCACGGAGGTCGTCAAGTACTGACTATCTGGTCAATGTGGGTTCGTGGTGGCCATAGAATTACTACCTTCGCAATTGCGGAGATGGACACCTGAACCTGAACCGCAAGGGTTTAATGGTCGTGAACGCGTTTGTTTTTTTTTGCCTTATTTTATTTCAACACAATTTTTAAATCATTGTCTTTTATAATCCATGATCCTTGGATGTATGCGATACATAACATACAAACACATCACCCCATTTGCCCATAGAGGGGTAGACAGACATCTCTAATCCCCATTCCTGACAAAGCACTTTCGTTTAATTGATACCTTCAGCCATCCGTTTCATATGACATCACATCAACAATATACATGCTAAAAACTCACCTAGAAGATATTATCGTTTCTGTGAGCTTCTGTCCACCCTGAAAGGGATTCATGGACGTGAATGTATATTATTGGAGTTTGGTAAGTCTGACTGGTTGCTAGTACATAACAAATAAATCCTAACGCTTAGTTGCTATACATGCTAGAAAGTATTCATAATTAAAACAGTCTTCGTGCATCGAGAAATTATGCCGAATAGTTCAGTGACAAATTTACTACATAAATAATTATTTATTACTTAGTATACAAGCTAGACCCTAGATTGTTAGTTGCAATTATATTGTATATGTTTTAATGGCAGCCAATTATATATCATTATATTATAAAGGTGCAGAGAGAATTAACGGATTCCCATTTCTTTATCTTAACAACCACTTTCACTTCATTGGTATCCATACACTTTCAGCAGATATATTGACTTCTACGTTCATATTTTTATGCGGTACAACTACAGTCAGAAAAGTAAATTGTAAATTTTAGGAAAAGCAATGAAGAAATTTATTAGTGAGGGCTAGTATAATATTTTTATATCTGTGGTACGCACGTGTTCGAGTAAGTGAAATAGGGACAAAAAATATTGTAGTAATAAGTTTAGTATTTCGCAAATTTTTGCCTTTAAAATTTAGTGACTATATTGATCGACAATATGAGTACGACGACCCTTGTTTGAGTTACGTGAGAAATGCGCGATTTAAGTAAAATTGACCGAATGACAATTAAATTGATTCTTAACACAAATATTGTTTCTTGCTGTTCTGGAATAATTTGAATTATAAAACTATGTAAATCTTGCACGAAGCAGGCATTTAGCTAATAATATTAAAATATAAATATTGTGTTATTTGAATAGATACTATGATTTACGTAGTATGAACACGCTATTTCGATTTTACTCTTGTAGCACCTTAGGTATGGTACTAAAAGTTATTTTAACGTAGATCTCACAATTATTATATTTATAGACAGTATTAGAGAGTTTTTAATTACATATTGCCGATGTTTGTAAATCTGATTTCATACTGGCTCATAAAATTTTGTACCTTTTAAGTCGTTTTATATATTTTAGGTATACGAAATTTTAGTAAAATGGGTGGAGTAGTAGAAAACATAATGAGAAACAAATTACAAACAGCCTTAGAAACAACGCATTTGGATATAATCAATGAATCGTACATGCATAATGTTCCAAAAGGATCAGAAACCCATTTCAAAGTTGTAGCAGTATCACCAAAATTTGATGGATTGCCGCTGCTAAAGGTAACATTCAGATATTCATAGGTCCATGGTTCAGATGTTTCAAATTTTTAGCAATATATTCAGGGTTATATGTTCCTTGAATATCTTTCGAGATGGACTAAACCTCATAGACAAAATACCTCCTAATCTCAGATAAAGGAATAATCCTCCTAATTGACTTAGTGCATTTGTTTTGGGGTTTATATAGAAAATATTTTATTTATTAGTGACAATTTACTAGCCTATAGGCCTCCTACACCATGCTAGGATGAACGGTAACTATTTAACTATGTATAACCTCGACTTTACTTTTAGTTAGACTGCATCATATTGATGTGTTATATTATTAAATTGAGTATGTATCTGTGCATAGATACACTATATAGCACCTTTCCTTTGTAGTATAGTCAGAGGTATTTCTTTCTTTCTTGAACCCCTTATAACAACATCTAACCTACTTTTTACCATATAGGCAGTAACAAATTAGACAAGTAGTGATAAATGGTGCCGAGGCATTGACCATGGCATACTGTAGTATTATATTATCTGTGACCATGGCATATTCTGAAGAATAGCAAGATCACAATATTTTTGTTATCTGTAGGATTACTGAAAATTCTCATGTATTTAACTTATGTATATAAAAACTAATAAATAGATTTAGAATGTTGCAGCGTTAAGCATATTTTACTCTTAATTTTATTTTTTATTTCAGAGACATCGCTTAGTAAATGATATTCTAAAGGAAGAATTAAGTTCTGGTGTGCACGCACTGTCCATTGTGGCAAAAACACCTAAGCAATGGGAAGAAAGTGACAAAGTGGTAGAAAGTAGTCCAACTTGTAGAGGAGGTTTTGGAAAATAACATTATCGTTGATGTTGTAGCATAAATATTTATGGAATAATAATGTAAATAGATTTAAAATGTAATAAACTTGTTATAACTGCATTATAATTTGTTATGTTATATGGATTCCTATGTACATTGTTGTAATAATAATACATTTACAAAATGCGTTGAATACTATGGTGATGGAAAACATAGTGAGGAAACCTGCCTGTTCCCCGAACAGGTAATAGTTAGTGCTTGTAAATGGCAACATGGCTTACCACCCGTCACATTGAGTACTGGCTATCTGATCAACATGTGGGTTTGAGAGGCCATAGAATTACTACCTTCGCAATTGCGGAGATGGACACCTGAACCTCTGACTACCTTGCAAGGTTTAATGGTTGTGAACGCATTTGCCTTTATATTTCTCTGATAGTTTATGTTCTTGGACATACCTTTCATGATCATGTACAAAATCGTATCAAATTACTTGCAGAATTGCACAATCAAACTCAATTCCCTTTTATTCCACTAAAAGCAGTAGAAGTAGGATTCGTAATGCACTGCCCATCCTCTCAAATATGTGTTGGAATTGTTTTTATTACCTAGTCAGATAGATGCTCTATTGAAAAAAGGATGACGTTAGAAGTATCTATAACCACCGAGAAGATGTATGTGTGTCCATGAAGCAAAAGTGGTCTGTCAGGATTGGAACAAATGAGGATCCCTGATCTCTGTCTCCCCCTCTACAGGGAATCAGGCTTCACGTGTGTGTATGTAATTACCTAGTTCCTAAACTTGTAGTTAATCATGCTCATACTATTCAGTACAACATTTCTCACACAGCCAACACGTGTGTCAAGTTACAATGCCCAAAGGAAGATATCATGTCTTTTCGAAAATAAATATCAGAGGTTTATTTGATCCCAAGTTTCTTTTTGTTAAACAATTTACTCTATAAGTTTGTGAAAAAATGATACACTGGCGCTTTCATTTTATTTTCATAGAGTAAACACATTTCTAATGAAATATTTATTTTCAATAGGCCTTTGTTATATGTGTGTTAAGGCAGAACTAGGCTGGCATACATTAGACATGTTGATTAAATACGTTTCAACCTAACTGAAATCAGCATCAGCCTGAAACAGCTATAAGTTCTATATGACATGTGTTTAGCTTCAATGCGTTAAACATATAAACACTATTGCATATGCAAGAACTGAAAATTACATGAAAGGACAGGCAGTGGCTATTGATTTAATTATTCTACCTTTACTGTTTAATACCACAAAATTGTATTCATGACTCACATTGTGATTACATATTATAATCGAGGTATAAATGAAACAAAACTTACAAAAAAGGTAATTTTATTGTAAATTATGATTGGATGTATATTTACAGCTTAATGCAGAACATTCACACAATATATCAATCTGACATCTCATTTATTTATTTATTTTACACAATACACCACCTCAGTGGTGTGTTTCGTACCATCAGAGATTGAAGTTGTCTAGTCTCAATTTCCCTTCATTTTCTGTCAAATACAGGAGATCGGCCATTGTTTGTTCGCAGATAGCTTCTTCAGCTTTTTCAGACATCTAAAGAAAACCAGAAAAAAAAATCAGATATCTTTATTAATTTATCGTGATATGACTCGGTCTCTCATAGTAAATAAAATGAGTATAAATCACGAGTGTTTAAAAATAATTATCTAAAGAAAGAAAACTAGTTGATACACATTATAAATGTTTTAATTACATACATACATATATACATTCACGTCTTTTAATCGCTTTCAGGGTGGATAGACCCTGGGAGCCATGAAAACATCTTGTTTACTTATTAGGATAAATATGAGGTTTTGATTTCATGTGGAACATATGTCATTCCAACTAATAGATAACATTTACCGCTGGTCCTTTAGTCACCTCCTACGTCACACCTGGAAGAACTGCAGCTATTTTGCATTCTTTTTATATCTCAGGACGGGGACATTTGTATTTTTTATTTGTTGTATTGTAATGAGCATTATTGTTTGTTTAGTTCTTATTGAGAATTGCCTATTTTATGGAATATTATATATCTATATCAAAAATATTAATCAGTGTATTATATTTTATTTTCTATCAGCGACTAAAACATTGCTAATACTACAACTACTTCCCTCAATCAAGGTCGAAATAACTTACAAATCCTCAGCTAATTATACCAAAGAAAACATATATACTCATAACTCACCGGTCTAAATCCATAATCGCCTTGCGGAGGACACTTGAAGTTAGGCCCAAAATTGACACTAACTGTCACATTCTTATGCAGCGATACACATGGGTAATAGCATCCCTCGTATATATCTATAAAAGCTTCACCCTGACATTCGCCGTTCTTGAAAAAGTACATTTTACTTTTCGGTAGTGGTTTCAAATTGTTTAGCGATTCTTGTATATTATCCTTGTCTTCGTAATACAAGTGACTCTTGAATTTAACTAGGGGCTATAATTATAAAATATATATAAAATATATTTTATCACTACATAGTATAAAACAAAGTCGCTTTCTCTGTCCCTATGTCCCTTTGTATACTTAAATCTTTGAAACTACGCAACGGATTTTGATGCAGTTTTTTTTCATAGATAGAGTGATTCAAGAGGAAGGTTTATATGTATAATAACATCCATTAAATAGTGGAGTAGGATATATATTTTATACCCGTGCGAAGCCGGAGCGGGTCGCTAGTAATTTATAAATCATTATTCAACACAATCAGACAACACAGCCTCGAAGTTTTTATAATATGTATACCCTCGTCAGCATTAGAGTTGAGATGGCAGTCATATTAATTTATTGGTGATTAACAACATACAATGCTCAAAAGGTAGAACAGGTCAGCACTTTACATTATTTATTAATTATCAAATAACTACATCCTTAGAGAAAAAACATTTTAAGGAAGAACTAGTAGCTCAGCATGATAAAAATGTAAAATGACTCGATAAAGATAAACGGTGTAACGTATACAAATAGCTGGCGTAAAAGGTTGAATCCTACGTTATTATATGTATATTATGTATGATCGGTTAACTCACCCTGTCTTTATAAGTATTGGGCGTGTAGTTAGCTGAGGAGTCTTCTGGTAACACAATGAGGAACCCTAGGATGTCGCCTTCACCGTAGCCAGAACTATAGTGCTTTCCCCGCGACTCATGGAACCTTAAACATGAATATATAGTTCATAAAAATACGTAAAGATACGAGACTAGACTAGAAGGAAAAGTTTCATAATAATTTACAAAGAAACTAATTACAAGAACGACTTTTCTTGGGAATGAAACATGTTAAGCAATATTGTTTAACCTATGGTTAAACCTTAGGCCTTACTTTTATAACACAAGAAAATAAACGCTTGTAGTTATTTTATACTTTATTATGAAGTAGTATATTCTATACATTTTATTATATATGTATAATTCGACGTAGCTCAATTGTTTGGGGCTTGACTTTGTATCAGTGACTATCAATCAATCAGCCTATGTCACAATCAATCAGACTGTCGCAATTCGAGAACCGCTTTGCTCCACCGGTCGTCGGTTCTTCGACAGACGTAGCTGGTCCACTGCCACTTCAGCTTGCAACATCGATAGACAATTATCAGTGAGTACAGGGTTCAAACCCACTTGAGCATGTACCAATGGAAATGAAGTTTAATGAATTTCCATGTACATTTTCGCAATAAAAATACATTTACGAAATGCATCGAATACTACATCGTGGGGAAACCTACAGCCTTCGCCAAACAGGTAATATTTAGTGCTTGTAAATGGCGACATGGCTTACCTTACCGACTATCTGGTCAACATGTGGATTCAAGGTGTCCATAGAATTACTACCTTCTCAATTGCGGAGATGGACACCAGAACTTCTGATTACCCCGCAAGGGTTAATATATATACTTTACAGATAGTTTATACTTTACAATCAAGTAGTATATTATTCTATACATTGAATTCTACTATATCTACACTAACCTAGTCCCCTTCCGACTTCGCCAGGAGTAGCCAAACTTGTCATAGCCCAGCGGGGCTTGCAGGTTGGCGTAGCGCCTGCCCCAGCCGAGGCGGGTGGCAGCTCCTTCTGGCATCTCTTCCACCACGGCTTCCCAATACCAGGCACCGCGGTTCACTCCTGGAACGGTGGAGGAATGTGAAATGAGGGTATTTAGGATAATTCTACTGAGTGATTGATAATATTTGGGTGGTTAATACCTAACATGCCTTTAAAATTATGGAGATAGGCACTAAAGTCTCTGACTACCTCTCATAGAAATGAGAGTATATATTCACAAGTCGTGAAGTGTATGTAGGTGTGATTTGTCTGGATATTAATAAATGATGCATGGATATCAACAATGTGAAAGTAGTTAGAAAATGGGAAACTGTGGTGACCTCTGCAGAAATAGGTGCATATAGAATATCTTTTTCTTAGCTTGTTAAGACTAGGTTTAAGAGTCAATGGAATTTATTATACTTGTCACGAAAATACCATATAACCTTATAAATGATATTATGGACCTGATGGTCATGAGTCCTGTGACACTATGTCTTCAAATAAGCATACAAAGGGTACAATTTTGTAATTATATGTAAAAAGAAGTCTAAGTGACAGCCGGTGTAATTCTAATGGTGTGTAAAAGCCACTAAAACCCATATATTTCATTTTATTTCATCAGACAGCACCCAGCACAACATATTAAACTATTTCTTACCATGAGTAGCCCGCACTAAACAATAACCCTTCTCTCCGGTCACAGCTAAGCGGTCCTCTGATATCTTCAACTGAGGCGCTCTATCGTGCAACGCTAGGAGCACTGTGCCTCCACATAAGGCACGGTACAGCCACCCTGGAATTGGCTTGCCTGACCATTCATTACTTTCGTCGAATTCCTGGAATTAATGTTATGATTCATTATTAATAACTAACGGGACTTATCGCGTAAGTTTATATATAATAAAGTTACCTTTATTAACCCGACGTTTCGGCTACGTTGCAGCAGCCATGGTCACGGGCAGACTACTACTCTACTACTACCAGTCTGCCCGTTACCAAAGCCGCTGCAACGTAGCCGAAACGTCGAAATCATGAGTATAAATCGTGAATCTCTTAAAAGGTATGATTAATGTAGAATAGTAAAGTGCTTTATAAGAAATAATAGATTTTAAATTAGCTAAGAATACTTATTTTCTATAAATATATATTTACACTTTTATAGCACATAATATGCATTTACGAATACTTTATATAATAAAATACATTTCTACTTATTTAAACTAAAATACAGATATGTATTGCTACGGCAAATATTATCAAGGTTAGAACCACATTAATTTCAGTTATAGTTACCAAAGTATTTGGATTTGATGAAGAACTGGATTGGCAAACAGGATTATAGGATTTAGGGAATTCAGGAAAGACGGACACCTTAAATTATAACTCTATGTTAAAGAAAATTCAAATTGTAACAGTAAGATACAAACATGTCACACTATCATATTCCTATTGTTATTACTATAAAGCATGAGCATTATTCATATTATAGACAATCCTATCCATAACTGTCACATTTAACAATTCCCCATTTAGGGCATTTTGTTACTGTTACTAAACCAATGCTACCAATATAGGCACTCGTTCTGAATAAATTGAGTGCTGGCTGCCCAGGAGCAAACCTTATTCATCTACATATTAATAATTACATAATTTATATTGAAAAAGGTGACCTTAGGAGTACCTATAACCGCCGAGTGTGTATGAGAAGATGTATGAGTGTCAATGAAGCAGAAGTGGTTTGTCAGGGGGACAGATGGGGATCCGTGATCTCTGCTTATCCCTTTACAGGGAATCAGGCGTGATGTGTATATATGTACATAATTTAGAATAGCATTATTCCTTTTCTTACCTGTCGAAACGGCGCATGAGGATCAGGCTCCGCCAAGATGTATCTATAGCCATCCTTGTTAAACGGATGCTCAGTCGGATAGCCATGAGAGGGCAGTTTGAGAGAACTCAAATCAGTCCTCCCTTTCTTGCTGACTGGTGCGTTTGCGTCTGCTGATCCAACGGCAGGGCGACGTTTCCCTTGACGACCCTTCACGTTGCCAGCTAAGGGTACTGTAAACACTTTTGGACTTGAATAGTGTGGATAATTTTACAGAGGTATAAGGTTTAATTAATGATTGCTTTGTAAATATAATTTTTAGCTTATAATTAGATAGGAATAATTTAACTTTTTACCTTTTATTTGGATTTGTACTATAAATAAATAAATACGTAAATAAATTATTAGTGGTGAACATGGTGAATTTCATATGTCTATATGCCTCAGAACTGAATTACTTTGACTAGGTATTAGGCGCGTTGAATGCTCACAGACTCCATTCTAGAAACCCACTTTAGATCAACTATGAAGTAAATTTAATGTGCTCAGTACGTAAGTTTATCTTCATAAATAATAAATTTTACACTCACCAGTTGCTATGCCCATATCAGTGACTTTGAGTTGTCCCTGCTTGATCATGGCTTCATAGTTGGGCTTGATGGTAGTCAGCTCCGTATTGCAGAGACCAAACATTGGGCCTTGGGTTGGATCTTCCTCGTACGTGAACAGGATTTGTATGTCTTTCAACAGAGCTCTTTGTACAGTTGCGTACCATGATTGCGTGACTCTGGAGTTAGAGATAAGTGTTAAGAGTTCATTTAGAGATAGGCCGGCCTATACCAGAACAAAAAGTAGGTATTCTATATAGCAAGGCATTGGATACTGAATGCTAGCCTATAATAATCTTGTATTATATTGATGTTGCGTGCTATCTAATGTGAAGTCAACTAGAAACTGGAATAGATGCTTATGTCATACCTCGAGGGACTGCACTTAAAGAGACAAGCTTTTTCAAACATAAATTTTCGTAATGTCCAAATTACAATACACTATCAATATAGATTAAGAAAGCAATTCATTAATTACTGAGTTATAGTAAGAATTATTAATAATAGCATTTTAATTGTTTACCTCCTAGGCATAGTAGTCATAGCTTCCCAGTACTGGTCAATGTATTTGATTATATCCTGGTCTTTGCTGAACATTGTTTTGTTGCTGCCATCTTTAGCACTCTCCTGTTGCAGGTTAGCTATTGCTGTCAAACACATCTGTGGGAACGCTGTAAGAAATTTTTAAATCATTCAAAGATTCAGTAAGCAAGTTAATCAATTAAAGATACAGAATCTATCATATCCAAGGTAAAAGTTATACTCCAATGTTGCTTAGCAGCAGATGACTGAAGAGCAGCCACCATTTATTAAATATTCAAGAATATAATTGGACCTTCAGTGGGTAAAAGTATTATAATAGATTCATAATATATAGATTCATAGAATAGATTCATGGATACATATACCAACAGTCATGTCCTAAATCCTTTTCAGGGTGGGCCAAACTTTGGACAAAATCTCCCAGTTCACCTCTTAGCTGGAATGATGGGGTTGGTACAACAAATGAAGCTAATTTATAACTACTTACGCGCTTGATTCTTTTTGAAAGTCTCCAAACCAGTAGGAGAACAATTTTTGCATATGAATAGGTAGTTCGTCATGAAGGGTACCAGTTTTCCAAGCTGGTAACTGATGCACGATTCATGATACCAGCGATTGCAAGATGCACATAGCAATTCGACGATGTTTAGGTTACGTTCTTTGCCGCTGAAAAGATAAAATAAAAAGGCGTTACAAGACATTCTTACATATTTGTAAGGAAAAGGTTTAGCAACTAATTTATTACCAATAACATGTAACTTGTTCTGTATTAGATTTTGATATTTTCTCTTGAAGAACAGCTTTTATAGCTTCTTCGCTAGAAGGATTATCCATGTCTTCCTTTAATTCACTCGCTGCTAGTGAATACTTTACGTGGACTAAACACGTAATGTTAGCCTAACAGAAGAACAAATGAAAACATAAAGTTTATTCCCAAGAGCAATAATTATTCTTAGTTTTTATGCGGCGGACGTTGTATTTAGCTAGCCAAACAAACAAACCATTGAAATTGAATTGAAATCAACACAATTGATATAATATAAAAAAATTGACGGAGTAATTATGCCCATAACATTTATTTATCAAACACTACAAAGTTTCCTACAAAATTCAAAGACTCATGATTATTATTAGCTATTATTCAAAAATCCCGAATGGCACCTCAAAATACGGAATTAAATTGTAGATCTAAATAATGCCTACGTTGTTTTACTGTACGTAATTATTTGGTGTACATTTCAGTATTTTGATTTGCATTTAATTAATTTCCCATAAAAATCAGTATGACCCATAGTGTAATAATTATATTTTTTATAATCGTCATTCTACATCAATATTTTTTTATTATAAGTCAATAGGAAGTAGCAAAACACAAAAAAATGAGCCAATTTTCATCCATTTTTTGTAAATTGTTTTTTTTTCTAACCCTAAGTCTGCATAAACTTCGCTTATTATCGTATTACTTCTATGCTTAGATAAATAACTTCCGTACAGACCTGCTTATTCTTTAAGTAGGTACCTAAACCGGCATCACGGAACACCATCCTAACAAGTAAGACTTTATATATCTAGCTTAGTTGTACAAGAGTGCTTTACTTTGAAGATCTTTTTAATAATTTTCTTGCTACAAGGCTACTATACTTATTAACTCTAACCATCAGTTTTAAGATCAGCGTTGCGTTTGCCACCAAATACAATATACTCAGCTGGGTTAAAACCTTTTTACTTCGACAATACAAACCCAAGGACAAACTATACCTACTAGTTTTAATTTTATATGTTTTCATGGCCATGAATAAACGCTTTTATTAATATTATGTTGAATTGTTTTAATCAATTCCAATGTTCATCTGATGAACTTTGCTTCCATTGCGAAGAAACCTGTGGATTATTTATTATAATAGTCAGCGCCATTAATTTACTATTTTTACCAGATAATATACTAGCTACTTCTACAAATTATTAGCTCTACAATAGCGGAGATGGATATGCGTATGTCTGACTACCCCAAGTTTTCATTCCGTGATGTAAATATGTTTATATTTAGCAATGTTTGTGAAGGACATTTTAATTAAGTATTGAAACGATTTCCATATTTCACTTTATTTATATTTATACTTAAAAAATCTTATTAATCTCAGTTATTAGTCTCAAATCTTATTTCTAACCTTTTTAAAAGAGAACTTTACTCTCATAAACACAAAAAACATCCACACTCAAGTCTACATTCCCTAAAGTAGTGGATTTAGGTATCCATCGCCGCAATCGCGGAGGTCGTAGGTAATTAATTCTATGGCTACATCGAACCTGTTGACCAGATATTTAGTACTCAATGTGACAGGTGGCAAGCCATGTCGCAATTTACAAGCACTAATTACCTTACCGTAGTATTCAACGCATTTCGTAAGTAAATGTTTTTTAATTATATTCATTTTAGTAACATATACCTACTTACATAGGTCCATGGTGTATCTACATAAATATTATATCATGTTTCCATCGCACTACTTATCCTTTAGTCACCTCTTACGACAAGACGATACGTAATAAACCCTTCACGACCACTATCCGTTGCGGTGTAGTCAGCGGTCTACGTGCTAATAAAATGCCCACCACAAGTTAACCAGATAGTACTCAATGTGGTACATAGTAAACCGCATCGCCGTTTGCATGCCCTGATTATGTATTACCAGAGAAATATATAGTTTGCTCTCCTCACGATGTTTTTCTCCACCGTAACTTGTGCATTTGAAAGGAAGAAACTCATATTATGTATATTCATTTATTTTTTATTACAGAAAGTCATGAACATTCATACATACACATCACGCCTGAATCCCTGAAGAGGGGTAGGCAGAGATCACGGATCCCCATTTGTCCCGATCCTGACAGACAGACCACTTTCGCTTCATTGACATTTATACATCTTCTCATGCACACTTGGCGGTAAAGAGTCATGAAAAGATCGGAATCATAATTTGCGGTAATTGAACTTGACAATACTGATTCAAAGGCAAATGAACAACCACTAAGCTATACCGTACTACAAAACTAGACCCTTATTTCACAAGTTATCATACAATGACTTGAAATTTACTACAAAATAGAGAATAAGTGTAGATAACGATATGATTTGACCTACCTACACTTTAAAATTGTTTCTAGTAGGTATATTTGGCTCATACGATCCGTAACTTCTGTGTCAATGCAACTAGTACGAGTACTATCTATTATTATTTGATATGCTTTGTGCCAATTCGTCTTGCATAGGGCAGTTATAAAGGAAAATGGTAATTTAACTTTTAATCTTGTTTGATCGTAAAATATCTGTACTTTAACTTGCAATGAGTCAGTGTGATATTGAACGCTCGAGTGTGTAGTGTCGTTTGTGTAACTGTTTTGTAGGTAGTTTAATCCAAAGTTACATGGAATACTTTGAATTATGATTCAAAATCTTTTCAAGTAAGTAGTATTGAGTTTATATTACTATCGGGTTATTAAAATATTCTATAATAACGAACATATACTTAGTGCTGTATTCGAAATTATGGATGTTTTTTCAGTATAATAAATATGTTTACATGACTTGACTGAATATATCGTAACGCCAAAACATATTCATAAGGTGACCTTTGAAAATTATAAGATCTAATAATAGCAATTGATTTATTTGAATTTCAATTAACGAAATTAAACTCGTAATTTATAACTGTTACATTGATATTATAAAGAAATACATCTACTTTAGTTATCGTGTTAATAACGTATATTATTATTAATATTTATAATCTTTTACGATGATTTTTATACATGTTTTTAATTGACATTTACAAAAATAAATTAAATAGCCTCAATACATGTGGTTTCTTTGATTATGATATGATATTCTATTAATTTTAACTCATCCATATATTTAATCGTCAAAGATTAATAGCTATATAGTTAAACCGTATTAAAGATAAGCTTTATTCGGTCAAATAATAAATGCGCTACCCACATTACATTGTTTTCAGTGTACCTACATTGTTATCACTCATATTTATTTTGTTTAAGGAAATGTTTAGATACAAAATCATAATAATATGAGCCATTAATTTTCTTTGTTTAGGATAAGATACATAATATTTATATGTTATGTGTACTAACTAGAAACATTTAATTACCTCTTCGATTGTTTCTTGTTAATGCTTTTGTGGGCACCAGTTTAAACAAAAATACTTTTTTCCTGTGACTTAAGCAACATTAAAACAACACAAAGTACTGTTGTTGTAACAAAGTTGTAACATACAAAACATAGTCTAAGTTTTATATACACATATTATTATGACTCCTTACGATCCTTCGCAGTCATAGATTGAATGCTACTAAACGAAGGTTTAGTTCTTTGGTCACTCAAAACTCACTCTAATATTTAATAAGGAAAAAAGACAAGCAAATCGTTCCTCAGAGAGTTCACGACCATTAACCCTTGCGGGGTAGTCAGAGGTTCAAGTGTCCATCTCCACAATTCTAGGGCTACCTCGAATCCACGTGTTGACCAGATACTCAGTACTCAATGTGACAGGTGGTAAGCCATGTTGCCATTTACAAGCACTGACTTTTGACTCTTCGCGGAACAAGTTGGTTTTCTCACGATATATTAATCGATGCATTTCGTAAATGTATTTTTATTACGAAAATGTACATAGTAATTCATTAAACTTCATTTCCATTACATGCTCAAGCGGGATTTGAACCCTGTACCCACTGATAAAGAGTCAAGCCTCAAACGGAGCTACGTCGAAATAACAACTAACGTTATTATGATTAATAATTATTAACGGGACTTATCGCGTAAGTTTATATATAATTCTATATAATATATAATCTGCCCGTGACCATGGCTACTGCAACGTAGCCGAAACGTCGGGTTAATAAAAGGTAATTTTATTATATATAAACTTACGCGATAAGTCCCGTTAATAATTATTAATCATGAGTATAAATCGCGAATCTCTTAAAACTATAACGTTATTATATCCCTTTCAGACAAGTGTCCGAAGCCCTAGGTGTAAAATGGGCTCCCCTGAACATACCAACGGAGAGGAGGCTCCAAACCCTGGCAGCCACTGGGTGGATTTGCCTGGTCCTCTTCGGCGAGGGCCTCTCTATTCTGCTCTTCATCAAGCTCCTGTATTCAGCGTTCTGGTGGCTGGCCATCATGTATGCGATATGGATGCTCAATGATATAGATGTTTCTAGCAAGGGCGGGAGAAAGTAAGTAGATTGGTTGCTTACATATACAGGCACGTCCTTTAAACAATCGTGGTTGTCATAACGTGGGAGATATCATACATACATACTCATCACGCCTGATTCCCTGTAGAGGGATAAGTAGAGATTACGGATCGCCATTTGTCCCGATCCTGACAGATCACTTTCGCTTCATTGACACTCATACACACAGGGCGGTTAAAGGTACTCCTAAGGTCATCCTTTTTCAATATAGCGTCATCTGACTGTGATGTGGAACAAAGGTTGCGACTATATCGTCTAATAGATTCCATATATCCATAATCCCTTAGTCGACTCTTACGACATGCCAGAATGACCGGCAGCTAGATAACATTATTTTTACGTCCCAGTCTTGCAATGGCCAAAATCGTATTCATTGTACCTCTATATATGTATAAAGAACCGTGAATGTAAATATCTAAATTATGTTTTATTTGTACGTAAGTAGGGGGTTGTAAGAAATTGCTATTTCTCGCATAATGACTGGAATTAGGTACGGCCGTATCCCTTTGATGCGTTATTCGTAATCAAGCAATTTGATAACGGGGATGCATCCTACGAATAGTAATAATCGCAATAATAATAATCAACTACCTATAGTGTCTCCCATAAGGCAAATCTAATGTAAATAAGATATAAAAGGAGAATCTTTAAGTAGTTATAACGTTTTTTATTAGAAATTATCAAGGTACGTATTTTTATCATTTGAAATAGTAAAGATTACGACTAATCAAAGTAGGTAGTGCAATGACCTTTTAAAATTGTGTCATTATTGGGAATCAGGTACCTGTTAATAGCGATAGCTAAGTATCATTATGTAACTATTTATATTTTATCAACATATACATTTAAATTTTATTAAAAATATATACTCGTATAATTCATAAAAATACGGCTGTAATCCCTTTTAGGCTATTTGGACGTTAAGTAAGCACATGAGATAGACTTAGGCCTCTTAAAAGTTTTATAGTTGCCCTTTAAACGCCGGGTAGAACGACAGCTAGTCAACGTTATATTTCGTCTCTGACTATAACGGGACAAAGAAAACTTATTTAATAAATAAATATCAACCTTTGTCCCTGTTTAAAAGGGCCGTGACCTAGAGGTGTTGAAAATACTAAGTCCTCGAGCGATTGACAATAACACAAGATAAAAATCCTTGAACTTTAGACGTGTATACGTGACTTTAATCTGTCAATATTTTCTTTCGATTTAACAAAGACAAACTTAAAAGAACCTACATCTTTTGTTTATAATAATTAGTTAAGGAGCAAAATCATTTATGGGGAATCCTAGCTATTCTTAGGAATGATCAATTATTATCAAAATCTTTAGGCAGTGACATGGGACCACCTGTTCTTCAATGAGGTCATAAAGCATTGACTCTGACACTGCGTTGATAGATATGAAACCCAACTACTGCCAGAGCCAATGATTTTCTATGTATGTCTAAATGAGATCTTTTCTTATTACAGATACAATTGCGTGCGAAACTGGGCGTGGTGGCGCTACTACTGCGACTACTTCCCGATAAAACTGGTCAAAACCACCGAATTAGATCCCGAGACCAACTACCTACTCGCCTGCTTCCCTCACGGCGTGGTTTGTGCTGGAGCCTTTGGGGCATTCTCGACTAACGCCCTGAACTTTCGTCGAATATTCCCTAAGATGAATGTCAATATGATCACTTTAAGCGGCCATTTTCTAGTCCCGTTTTTCCGTGATTTGATCCTAGCTTTGGGCGCCTGTGCTTCCTCACAAGAAAGCTTGTTGTATCTGCTAGATAAGAAAAAGAGGAAAGGTAATTGTGTGGCTTTGATTGTGGGCGGGGCGGCCGAGGCTTTGGATTCGCATCCGGGGGAGTATAGAGTCATATTGAGTCGGCGAAAAGGGTTCATACGAGTCGCTATGAAGGCTGGGTAAGATATACATATAAAGATACACGTCTCTACTGCCAATAGGAAGCTAGAGATATGGATTTCCTTAAACGATTCAACAAATCATCAATCACATATATATATCCGTATAATTATACTATTTTGCAATGTGAATAAAACGCCATTGCTGTTTTGTCTGATTTGTCGTACCTACATGCAACTAAGGCAGTGTATGTAATATATAAGAAGGCTGTAACCGAATTAAGATAAATAGCTAGATATTTTCAGTAACATAAAAAGGTTTATTTAATCCTTTTTATGTACATATACATATGAACACCTTTTTATGAGAATTAACGAGAGTATCTAATGAGAACTTCTCAACAAATTTTCCCTTTGTATTCCTAGTACCTATCAATTACAGTACACGGTCGAGGTTAGTGTAGGTCACAAAGATCAGACTAGATTCTTAATGTACGCTATACACAGCTTCTAATTATAAAGATCTGGTACATTCACAAACATCATCACAACGTAATGTTTGTGCACTATATTACTAACCGTTTTGTAGATACAATACAAATAGTACATACATACACATCACGCCTGATTCCATGTAGAGGGGTAGACAGAGAAAACGAATCTCCATCAGTCCCATTGACACTCACAACTCCTCATAAATTGAAATAGAAACATTTTTTATTCAATATAAGTACAGTAATAGTAAATTCATTGAACGTCGAAATATATATAGTGGCACTGGTTGTCTTACAACTATGAGTCTGCCGTTGGTTCGGAAGTACTAGCTTGGAGAAGAACCAACAAAAACTCCATACAAATAATATAATATTCAAATAAATTAGTGTAAAGTGGTAATATATATTTTAGCACTGAAAATAACAATGGTTCCTTTACGTAACGAATGTCTTAAAATACAATCAGGTGCGATTATTATAATCGAAGACGTGTTCTGTAAAAGACGATAAATTTACAATAACATTTATACTTAAATTTACGACGCTATTGTTCATTTTATGTCCTTATTGATACTTCAATAATTACATATATATGTATACACGATGCTTAATATCTTTCGGGGTATATGATATTAAAATTTATGTGATATTAAAAAAGGTGGCGTTAGAGGTTCCCATAACCGCCAAGTGTGTATGAAGAGGTTTCAATGAAGCGAAAGTGGTTTGTCGGGATCCTGACAGATGGGGATCCAAGATCTCTTCCTACCTCTCAACTAGGCCCCCTTAACAGGGAATTGGGCGTGATGTTTATGTATGGATAGAACCTTCAAGACATTAAATCTCCTTGGTCACTTAAACCTTTAGCATAGGGATTGTTAAGGCAAATTATCTATTATATATTATATTATAGATATTAAATTATTGTAATTATATTATATATAGGTTGCTAGCCCATCACCAATATCCTCCTCATACATATTATTCATATTACAGGTCACCCATAGTGCCAGTATTTTCCTTCGGTGAGCCCGATGTGTTCCGGCCCTTTAACAACCCTGAAAACAGTTTGCTAAGGAGGTTCCAAGAAAAGTTTCGAGCTGTGACTGGCATATCACCCATATTGCCAATCGGAAGGGGTATCTTGCAGTATTCCTACGGAGTGGTCCCCTTGAGGTCACCGGTCACGACAGTTGGTGAGTAACTGGAATTTAGAGGCTCTAGTTTAATAAAACTCAAGTAACTGTGTTTTGTGATATTATGTCATTGAGTCAAAGTTAAAGTTAGGTCTAAATAACTTTAGGATATTATCGAAAATAAATGAATTGGTATTTTAATCAAGTCCGGTAACAATCCAACCATTGTATCGACCATTTGGTGATCGTCACTATATATATATACCTTATTATACACTTGCGACATTCCTACATTGTGTTTAAGTATTGTTCTAGGATAGTATCTAGTATAGACTCTCTATCTATTTACCATCAGAATAAACTCACCTTTAAGTGGTCAGCTTATCACTCTTTACCTTGTTAACATTGACTATTACCTATTCCTTAAACGTCTTCAAACATACGCTTCACGACTTGTGTATACACACTCCCTTTTTTATTGTGGCGGTGTAGTCAGAGGCTTGAGTGCCCATCTTCGAAATTTCGAAGGCATGTTAGGTATGGGTCACTCGAAGCCCACGTTTCACTTGATAGACAGCACCCAATGTGATAGATAGTCTTGTAATAATAATTGGCTATATCGAGTTTTACTCTTATAATAATAATATTTTGACATTATTACACCAATTGAACTAGCCCCTTGGTAAGTACATTGAAGACTTATACTAAGGGTACTAATCAACGTATATTAAAGAAATATAAGCATATTATACATAGATAAATACATATATAGCAGTTATAATCAACGACCAGACTGGAGCAGTAGAAAATAGTAGTTCTTAACACTGCCTCCACCGGGAATCGAACCCGGGACGGAAGTCGTTATCGTATCTTGTGACTGACTATTATCTATCCAGAGGATTAAGTATGGATACGGTTTTTTCCTACGCAGAATTTCAGAAGTAGTTCTAAGCAGTTATCGTAGTTGGCCGATAAGCTGCATTGTTATACATTTATCTACGTGGTATACTATCAGTTAGTGCACTCTTGAGAAATTATAGTGAACTTATATAGTAGGACAACGACAAAAGACAAACGCATTTACGACCATTAACCTTACCGGGCTAGTCAAAAGTTCAGGTTTCCATCTACGCAATTGCGAAGGTAGTAATGCTATGGACACCTCTTGTAGGCGTCTTAAAAATCTGTAAATTATGGCTAACTATAACGCAAGTTCCCAATACATACACATTCACGTCCTTTAATTCCTGTATAGAACCTTGAAGATACTAAAACACCTTCTTGGTCACTTATTAACAAGTATATTGGGGTTTTGATGTCATAATAGAGCAGAACAGGTTGCTAGCCCATTGCCCAATAGATTCTAACTAGTTATTTACGACATGCTCCTACGACATGCCAGGAAAACGGCAATTAGTTATCTTATTTTTTACATCTCTGACTGGCACAGGATAGTTTTATGGGTACTTTTCCCTTCCTATACATAAGCTACGTTTTTGCTAATACCTAAAACAAATCAGGTTTTTCTTTTCTTACTACAAGTGTTGCATTGTTCACGTATACTTCTAACAATGGTTAGTTATAGTTGTGAAGTTTATATTCCTGTTTTACTTCTTAAAAACAACTATTTTGCCACTAAACGCAACAACCCTGAATTGGAACCCTTTTGCTGGGACAATAACATGCACAAGTCACGAGTATATCCCCTAGATGTTAAAGTTTTAATTGTTACCGTTTTGTTGTATTGTTTCATCTTGAGGAAACCTACCTGTTCCCCGACCAGGTAATAGTTATTGCTTGTAAATGGCGACATGACTTGCCACCTGTCAGATTGAGTACTGACTATCTGGTCAACACGTGGGTTTGAGGTGGCCATAGAATTACTACCTTCGTAATTGCAGAGATGGACACCTGAACCTCTGATTACTCCGCAAGGGTTAATGGTTAACGCGTTTGTCTTTGTCGTTTTGTATTCTGTATGTTTTAGTGGCTGTAAATAAACTCTTTTTATTTTTTTTATATACATTTTAACAATTATTATTGCTTAATATTTTACAGTTGGAGCACCAATGCCAGTAGAAAAGAACTTAGACCCTACCGATGAAGAAGTGGATAGAATCCATGCTGAATTCACAGAGAAACTAGTAGAACTGTTTGAAAGTGAAAAATCCAAATACGTGAAAGATCACGAGAATGTGCACCTTATTATAACATAATAGGATTGATTGTTGTGTGTGATGATGTGAGTTTTTGGTTATTTATTTTCTCAATACTTTTACTAACGAGGTTTTGAGATAAGGTTTGATACCTCTGTATAAGAAAAAAATTATGTACCTAAAAGGGTTGGATATTTGATATTTTTATACATTTTAAAACTGGATTGTACTAGTTCCTACTAAAACATTCCAGTGTCTAGTTATGTGCATGTGAAGCATGTTGTTGAAAATAAAATAAAACCAGTTGAGTATTAAATTATTTTTATATTTTACAACCCATTTCTTATTTACATTTTATTTACACATCTGCTTTCGACGCTCGTTCTTTTGTTAGTCGGGACGCTTTGAGCAGTTGCCTTATCGTTTCGTGACATGGTTGGCTTCTTCGGCTACATATTTACACAGGACACATTTTAACAAACACATTACCCTCCAACAATACCTAATAATAGAAGAGCTAAACGCGAGAATATGATCGTTCTACATTAACAGAAATGCTCAAATATTTCCAAACATAATATAATATCCTTTGAGTTATGACTGCAATGTTAGTCCAACCGCCAAGATAGCTAGAATAGTATTCATACAAAGATATGATATAAAAAAAACACGTAAAACATGAAACTCTGGGATGTGACAACTAGGAAATAGACTGACTTAAAGTACATAAAAATATTAGAGTTAAAATGCTGTAAATAATTTTATTGTAACATTACTCTTATTCTTTGGTCGTCGAGAAGCTGAGCCTTTGCCGCAGCCAGCGAAATAATATATAACGTCTCTGAACTATACAATGTTTGATCCCAAAACTGATGTTTGAAGACCTTTAGACTGGTCACCAAGGAGGCTATCTTTTGCAAAGACGTTTCAAAGTTAGCCAAGAGTAGAAGAGACAGTTCACGCCTGTTTAGGATGCACCACGGGCGCTGGTGGTGGCGGCTTAAAGCATCGAAGGAGGAAAGCGGTGTAGAGCACGAAGGCAACTGACAAGGCTATCAGTGCATACATGAATATGTTGAGCTCTGGCTGCCTAAATCTATTCTTTCGAAGCCACTCTAGAACTTCCTCTTCTGACAGTAAATCACCTGAAAACCAAATAGGCATTTAACACAAAACTTAGAAAAATGAATGCTTTTGTTAATTATTTTTAATGAGAAAATTTGTATCGGTGGTTAAAGCCGGTGACTTTAGCAAGGAACAACGTCGCGAAATAATACTTCCCCTGTCTTCGGAAATTCGGTAACCTGTAAATAGCGACGGAGTGTAGTTTCAGGTATAATTTCTTTCCTAGCTGGTAAAAGATAAGTGGTTGAGAGCGTAATAAGAATCATTTGCAGTGGACACTGATGCTCCTATTCCTTCCTTGGTTTAAACGCATGAATGTATTTAAGCGGCATAATTAATCTCTTGAACAAACATACCTCTGTATATACTAGGAAACCGCTTTCTAAAGTACACTATAGCTGGTAGTTTCGTCACCCCCCATTTGCGGGCGTATCTCGGATCGTGCATCTTCACGAAGGTGATGTCAAGGTTGTCAGTTTCACTGTCGATGTTTTCTAATTTGTCCAGAACAGCGCGGCTCTCTGCTGATTTTTCGTCTGTGAAGTTAATGAGCATAAATATATATTTGGTGTTCGCTATTTGTTAATTTAGTGCATATAGTGGAAAGCTACCAAATTAATGAAAGATACGATATAGTCTAGTCTAGTCTTGTAGATTCAATGGGTCAATGGGATTTACTAGATAAGAACTTGGTAACCTGACAACAAAATTAAATTTCAAATGCTTTGATCCAGATAGTAAAGAATGCTAAAATTAAGCAAAGAGATATCGAGTCTCTAAGGTACTGTGCGAAAGAGATTCATGGATCTAAAAATAAACAGAAACAGAAACCTAACAGAAACCTAATTCCGCTTTATGATAGAATACTTACAAAAATAGACAGCCAAAAACTCGTTCTCTTCCAAAAGTTTGTCCAACATTTTGCGGTTCACCTCTTCAATTTCATTTTTTATTTCGAAAATATCTTGAGAAGTCAGCCACGAGAGAACCTTGTCTACTTGGTGCAAATCTCCGTCGTACAACATCGGCACTTGTTTGCGGAAGTACACTAACGATGGTATGTTGACTACGTTGTATTTTTCTGCGGCCGAGGGGCTGGCTATCTTCACGAAATCGATTCCGAACTGATCCACTTCACCGTCTATCTGTTCCAGTTCTTCTAATATCTCTTCGCATTCTGAACAATCTTCATCGTCATCTGGTAATGGAAATACAATATCATAAAATTTTAGAAACTGTTTCGATATCTCATAAAAGGAATCAAACATATATAAACGAGTACAGATTTTTGACTTCACATTTCCTTTTCCCTAGAGATTTTACTTTAGGACTAGAGTCATTAGAATGAGTGATGTTTAACAAAACTATATAAAGAGTAATTTAATTCTTAAATAAAATTTGTGGAAGTTTAGTTTAAAGGAGTTTCAAAATTATCTCATTTGAATAATCGGAAACGTAGTCTTACCAATTGATCAATATAAAACAACAATCAGTAATAAGTAAACAACTCAATAATTAAACTTACAAAAGAAGACAACAAGCAACGTAGATTCATGAAGTAGTCGTTCAAGCATCCTTTCGTTGACTGATTCTATTTCATCTGCCAACTCTCTGTTGTCATCATCTATTAGCCATTCTAGAATGGACTCTTCATTCTGTAAATCGCCTTCGAATAACAGAGGATTCCCATTCCTGTAAACATCATTTGAATAATGAAAACAAAATCAATTTACAATTACTTGTTAAGACATTTAATTGTTAGCACCAGAGATAGTGATACATTAACGAAATATATGACTTAGGGCACATGTATTTAATTTTTTCCTGATGTTAAAGAGGCTATCCCAAAAGTCATGCCATCCAGTTTTGACTTTTTTCTTGACTAATTTTACTAAGATGTGTATATATTTACCTGAAATAAACCATAGCTGGGAAAGTTTTGATAGAATATCGTTTGGCTAGCTGAGGATCTTGGATTTTGACCATATGTATACCAAATACGTCACATTCATCATCGATTTTCTCTAGGCCTTCCAATATGTGATCGCAAATGTGACAATTTAATTTATCTGGAAAGAATTATTAGATAAAAAATTATTATTATAGTATAGAACTTCTAGTCACCATATCATGTATTCGATTCTACATTTATGGCATTGAACACATAGGAATGCCAAAAGCATGTTTAGGCGAGTCAAACCTTACAATTCTTGCGCCCACTGCTTCGAAGGCTAGTTAACAGTCACATATTTTTCAGAAACTATCAATATACATATTTATGCTTTGTTACAAAACTTCTTTTTTGTGACGAGACATTTTATCATTATTTATTATTACTGAAGAAACTTACAAAAGTAAACGGCTAGATACTGTGTGTCCTCAACCATATTCTCCAACATCACTCTTGTGATAAGCTCTATTCGATCCTCCGTTTTCTGAGTGATAAGCCATTGTAAAACTTCCTCTTCTTCTAATAAGGAACCTTCGTAGACATTCGGTATGTTACTCTCAAAATAAACTAGAACTGGAAAATCTGTTACTCCATACGACTCTGCTATAGAATAGTCTTGAGTTTTCACGAATTTAATTCCATGTCTATCGCAGTCATCATCAATATTTTCTAGTTCCTCTAAGATACCTGCACATTGCTCGCACTCTGGACTGTCTGAAATTGTTCAAAATAATTAATCACCTACCCTTTACTTGCTTAGAACAAGGGCATTCTAACATCACTGAATCCCAACTCAGAATTAAAAGGGTGGATGCGTGATGTGTCGCAGGTTTTTCTACTTACAGGATCTGCATACAGTGCAAGAGTCTTCGTAGTATTGGAAAAATATAATAAAACTTTGGATAGGGCGTATACGAACATAGTTTTCATAGTTCGCAAAAGTAGATCGGTAAGTTAGGTAACAGATTTAAAAGTAAGTAGCAGTTAATACTTAAGGCATGCACATGCATTTTGAAGTAATAATGGAAGTGGTATTAGTCTCTTGGTAGAAGATGCTTTCACTCATGGTCACTCCTATGCAATGTACCCTCTGGCTCAAGTTGTTCTTCCTCTTCATGAACGTCCTTCTTTTTTTTCATCTTTCTCATCGCTTTAGAATTGCATATCTCACATAGCGTTTTGTTCCCTAAATAAAAATTAATCTGTACAATTTGTTATTCACACAAGCTAAGCGTAAAATTATTGACGAGAAGATTAATCAAGTAGTTTTTATTATGCTTATTTTAAAAAGTTTCGTGATTATGTTCTGCAGCTGGCTTATTGTACAATATTTTTTAATAGCTTAATATATTAATTTATACAAGATAATTGCTTACAGAAATATACCGCAAGTGAACCCTCCTCTTGAATGATTCGCTTCAGATCTTGTCCTTCCAGTTCTTCAATGACATCTCCAGCTGGATTTTTCTGGGTAAGCAACCAGTTCAATAACTGATGTTCATCGTATAAGTCACCTGTTAAAAGCAAATTATATTTTACTATAAAATTACAAAATAAATCGTCACGATAAGTTCAAAATTAATTTCACGTGTTGGTTACCACATTTTTAATTTGCACCAGACCACCATATATAATATTATGACTTCATTTGAGGCACATAAAACTTACGGTCGTTAATAATTTAAAGTACTTTTATTATTATTTATATAAATTTCTTTTACTATTTCTCAAAAAAAGACAATTCTTTTTCTCGATAAACAGAATTTTAAAGAAATTCAAATGTTATGTGTGTATAAATTACCTACCAGCATATATAACAGGATCCTTAGAGCCCATTTTGAAGAACAGAACCGCTGGTAAGGCGAACACGCCGTATTCTTTGGCCATCTGCCTGTCATCGATCTTGACGAAGTTGATGCCTGCTCCATCTGCATCATCATCTATCCTCTCGATTTCCTCAAGAACTCTTGGGCACTGCTTGCAGTCATTACTGTCTAAAACATGTCAGTGATGAAAGTTTGTGGAATTAAATACAATTATAAGTATTTACTATAGAAGGTTAATAAAATTAACACTGAGTATTTGTTAGTATTATTTTTAATTGGTTCTGCATCTCCTACATCTAATATAGTATCGTCGGTGTTGCGACTTGTAAGGAATTTAGAATTCAATTATATTGTATCAAACAGTCTCTGAGCATACTATTATTGTAAAAGTTGAGAGAGTCGAAATATTTTTAGATTTAGTCATCCTTTCTCAGATAATTGACTGTACAATCACTAAAGATACTCTCCCAAAATCATGAAATGCATACTGTTTAAAAATCAATATAACTTACAAAAGAATACAGCGACGTAATCGGATGTCTGTCGTATTTTCTGGAACATTTTCCTGTTCACTCTCTCTATATGATCAGTTAGTTCCATATTCTCTGGATTCGTCAACCAGTCCAATATTTCTTCTTCATCATCAATATCACCATCATAATTGATGTATTTCCCTTTCCTAAAGTAGGTGATACCCGGTGGATTCCTGAATCCATACTTTTTGGCCATTAAACGGTCGTTGCACTTGACTATTTTGATTCCATATTCCGATGCTTCGTCGTCTATCAACTCCACGTGTCTAAGCACTCTTGGACTTTCAGGATCTTCTTCTTTGTCTGTAGCAAAATGAAAAGGTTAATTACTTGATTGCATCGGTAGGTACAAAAGCAGAGTTAATTCATTTTTTTGTCAACGACAATGTCAAAACTAAAATTATTGATTTTCATTAGGAGCTAAAATAAAATCGGAACCTATTTATAGAGGTAATCATAATTATGTAGTTTTTAATGGTATTTCTTGAATAGGCAAATGTAGAAATTGAATTACATAAGAGTATACTTACAAAAAATAACGGCTAAAAACTCCTTAGTCTCAATATATTTAAATAGAGTTTCTCTGTCAATTTCCTCGATACTTTCATCTTCCTTTTGTTTGACCATCCAATCGAGCACCTCTGTTTCATCCAATAGGTTTCCTAAAATATTTATGACACTTCAGTACATAATTCTATTTGCTGAAAAATAAGAATCCACATCCACTGAACAATAATTTCAAACTCACCAATAAACATCGAACCATTAACTGGCATGCTCGGATTTATAAGCAATACCCATGCTGACATCATTCGAATGAATAGAGAAAAAAAACTACTTAACAGAATACAATATTTAAAAATGGTTTTATTTAACAAAAATAGTGACAGTGTCGAATTTACAATATTCATAATATAACACGTAACAAATTAATTATTAAAGCAATCATTCATTTCCAAGCAAACAATGTACTCAGATAAACATGTTGTTTATTAATTATTTCAATTCGGAAAGCACTAAGTTTATCAATTATCTAGAAGAGCGATGAAATTTAATTTATAATAAATATGACCGATTAGAAAACTGTAATGACTCTTGAAAATACATACAATTTATGAAATATTATGAATACTAGTTAACTACGATATGAAAGTTATACACTTTGCTCGATAAGTCTTTCAAAATGATATGGTGATCATATAATTACTTAAAATGCTTGGACAAAATCGCCTTAATAGAAAA
Source organism: Leucoptera coffeella (assembly GCA_030578115.1). Lineage (NCBI taxonomy): Eukaryota > Metazoa > Arthropoda > Insecta > Lepidoptera > Lyonetiidae > Leucoptera > Leucoptera coffeella. Next base: position 180,709 of record JAMBLF010000483.1, read on the forward strand.
ACTTACATTGCGTACAATATTTATAGTTATTTATTGAACAATTTATACATCGTCTTTCTCACTATAGTTGGCAAAATAGCTTATCTAATTAAATAATTAACGCAATGATTAATTATCCATAATACAAGATCTTGGTAAGGCAGTGCTAGATTCAGGTTAGTAAATTCTGGCCGGACTCTGAGTGTTTACAGTCTTGCGCCACATTTACGTACAACATTGATTATCCCGATGGTCAGTGGTACTCAGGGAGCAAGGAGACACAAGGTATGGAAGCTAGCAATGTTAATGTGACTAAAACAAATGCAAGTTAGAAAACAGAACCGAGAGAAAGAAAATTTGTGTCCACTTGCTGCCTGGCATGCAGGATATTTGATTGCAGCAGTTTCCTTGCACAGCGGAAACTGTTGCAAATGCTTAATTATGTTTTACCACCACCAATTGTCAGTATCGAATAAACCTTTTTTTCCTCTAGAGCCTTTGTCGGCCTTATATCCCTTCTTGCTTTTAGAGCCCTTTTCCGGTTCAGGCTTTGACTTCTTGACGCTGCCTGACTTCTTCTGGGGTAGTCGCGCGGGAGTGGCCTTGGCAAGTTTGGTGGAGCTTTGCACTTTAGTGGTGGGACAGCACTGGTAAGGCTCATAACTCATTTTTGGGACAGCAGGTTTCGCCCCCAATCCAATGTAGAAACAGCGATCGCCTGCAGTCAGTAAAAAATAATATTTTTAGCCGGCAAATAAACGTATATATAACATTATTGGGTCGATATCTATGAACCCGAAATGTATTACTAAATATGCAATTTTAGGTCATGTTAGTAAATATAGATATTATTTAGAATTATGTGCGATAATTTGCAAGCTCTCGCTTATGACTGCAGGCGACAACCGAGATACGGGGACCCATGCGGGTGTATGATGCTATTCAACGACCATGCAGATATGTGATTGGGGTTTTCCATTCCGTGGTTGCTGGTAGGGTCTTCGAGACACTCACACTTTCGGGTTGAATTACCTGTGAAAAATCTAAGTATTTTACTAAAAAATCCTTCCCTCTCAAAATCTTCATCGTCGTCAAAGACCTTTGCTCTTTTATGTAGTTTCCTTTTTCTAGCCTCATTATCACGTTTGCCTTCATTGGCTTCACCGTCGTCATCATCATCGTCGTCATCATCATCGTCATCATCATCATCCTCGTCCTCATCATCATCATCATCATTATTATCACCACCTTCATCGTTGTTATCATCATCGTCGTCGTCATCATCATCATCATCCTTATCATCATCGTCATCATCGTCATCCTCATCATCATCGTCTTCGTCGTCTTCGTCATCGTCATCGTCTTCATCGTCTTCATCATCATCATCATCATCGACATCACCGTCATCATCATCATCATCGTCGTCGTCGTCATCATCATTATCATCATCATCATCGTCGTCATTATCATCGTCGTCGTCATCATTATCATCATCATCATCATCGTCATCGTCATCATCTTCAACATCATTCTCATCATCATCATTCTCATCGCCTTCATTATTGCTTTTAACTCTATTTTGCTTTACGGATTTTGAATTTTCATCTTTTTTGGGAAACCTCACTTTTAGATTACCCATTTGTTTCCAATCTCCATGTGCATTTTTGCTTTTGGCTGCATCATGGTCATCCGCGCTGTCGTCGTCTATGTCAGTTTTAGAGTCTGGTGGGCGCTTGGAGCCTGGAAAGCGTACTTTAAGAGTACCCATGTTTTTCCATGTTGCAGCGCTTTGAGTAACACGGGGCTTATTGGGTGCACTGTGCGAAGGGTCTTTTTTAGATCTCTTATCAGTTCCTACAGAATCTTTATCACTATCTGCATTGGTCTTCTTTCGCACAATAGTATTACTCTTTTGTTGTTGGCTATCTTCACCTGCAGGCATTAGTAACTGTCATGCAAAATGACATAGCTCAAACATTCAGCAATTAAGGCATTTAATCTAAATATATAATAATAGTATTTTCTAAAAGAATGATGTCATGCACGTAATAATCAAAACATATTTTTATACCGATCTTTAATTAGAATAATAAGAAATTATGTTTATAATGGATGTGGATTCTTACTTTTTTGATCAATTAGCCATTGCAGAACCTTTTTTTCATTTGTTAAGTCACCTATAAAAAGAAACACGTTAAAATCAATTAATATTTGTCAGCTCACCATACTTTTTTATGGTTATTTCAACCGCCTTAGGAACATTTAACCAAAAACAAGTTAATTTTCTACACGATTTTTTTTTATAACCAGGGATAACATATTTTATTAATAATATTAAAAAGTGACAAAGGTACTCACCATCAAACATTATAGGTACACCAGTTTCATAGTAAACTAAGGCTGGGAAACTAAATATACCAATATCTGAGGCTAGTTTGGAATCCTTTGATTTTACGAATTGGATTCCATGCTTATCGGTGTCATCGTCAATTGTTTCCAATTCCTCCAGGACGTCATCACAAGTGTCACAATCGTCGCTATCTGTCAAAACAATATTCATGCCATAAATAAATGTTTTTTCTAATGTTTTCAGCATTAACATTTCGCAAAATACTGTCATATAAAATACAGAGTATGTATAGAAATTTTATTTAGTTTTGGTATGGTAAATAGAACTTATAGATAGAATGGTTTATCACTTTCGTATTTAATACATTCATTTAGTTACCACAATGATAAATGAAAACATTTTTCATATTTTTTTAAGACTGCTTGGAATCAATCACTTTTGAGTGATAAAGTTGTTGTGTGAATACCATAATATCATAAATGTTCTTATAATACCATAATATCAAATCATATTAAATCAACAAAGTTTTGGCCTTCTCAGTAAAGACTAAAAAAATTATTATTGTATTAAAGTACAATTTCTGTATTCAATTACACACAATAATACTTACAAAAGAACACGGCAAGATGCTCGACGTCAGCAATTAGATCTTTCAACGTCTTCCTGTCGACGCTTTCGATGACATCAGGTTGGGAATCATGTAACTCCAGCACCCATTTGAGAATGGCTTCCTCATGCATCAGGTCTCCATCATAAATAGTCCTGAACTTATGCCTGTAGAAGGCGAGAGCTGGCAACTCTGACAGATCATATTCTTTTTCGATCCCTTCGTCCGATGTCTTGACGAAATCGATATCTTTCTCTTCGCACTCGTCATCGATGTTCTCCAGTTCACTGAGGATCTTCTGCGATTTCTTGTCTCCTTCTTTATCTGGGAAAATGAAAACATACATATAGCAGCTTACAGCGGTTAACTGATGTAATATCTCGTACGAGTCCATGTTTATATAATTGATTCTCAGTACAAAATTGTAGTTGTAGGTAGTGATGTCAGTTTTGGAAATGTCATGAATGGTCGTCAAGGTTTTTACTAACCCATAAAACCTATTGTTTATATAATACCAAAAGTGGAATGATATAGAAATTTATACTTACAGAAAAATACTACAACATGATCGTTTTCTTCGAGTATTTTTTCTAACATTTTGGAATTGACCTCTTCGATTTTGCCAGGAATCTCCAGCGTGTTTTCATCAGTCAACCAGGACAAGACTTCGTCTTCATCTTCTATGTCACCTGTAAATTAATACGAAAATTTTAGTACTCTATCATTGCTTTACATAGTTTCATTCCCAAAAATAAAAACTTTAAAACTTGAATACATTATCATCTAGGTTTCATTAAAATAATTTGAATGACTAAGGGTAGACGGTAAAACTAATAAAAATTTTAAAGTTCTCAATTTTGGTTCGAAATAAAATCGTGGGATTTCAAATGTTGACAGACTATTAAATTAACAGTCCCATGTTTCCAAAACCATTTTCCTGTCAGCAAAACCGTATAATTATTATTTCTACCTGAGTATTACCTTTGTAAATGAGTGGGTCCTTATTCCTGAAAAATACCAGTGTAGGGAAGTTCTTGATTCCATATTTCTTGGCTAGAGAAATGTCTTCGGTGGTGACAAAGATAATTCCGGTTTCATCCAACTCGTCATCAATGTTTTCCAGTTCATCTAAGATGTTGTCACATTCTTCACCCTCCTCGCATTTACCACCTACGTGAAACAAAATCAAAAGTCATAGTTATAATACAGATTATGTTATGAAATAAATAGTATCATTCCACATATTATTTTAAAGTTCACAAAACCTGTTTAACGGACTGTGCAATAATAACTGTTTCTCTATAAAAAAGTGAATAAAAGATATAAAATATTTCTTTTTATTAATTCTCGACACTGTACAGTCGTACAGTCAGACAATTTATTATAATCATTACTGAAATAAAGAGTTTCAAAACTTACTGAAATAAACAACCACGTATTCATGTTCATCAATAAGATCCGTTAATATTTCATCCGTCACTTCTTCAATGGTAGCACTGTTCTTCTGTTCTAAAAGCCATTCCAGGACTTCATCTTCATTCATCAGATCACCTTCGTATATAGCTGGTATATTCTCTTCGAAGTAAACCAAGGTGGGCAAATGGTCTATTCCATACTCTTTGGCTTCAGATGGATTGTCCATGCGAACTATTACTATCCCTTCCTTTTCCAGTTCGTCATCGATGTTTTCAAGTTCATTTAATATTCTTATGTCTTGTTTGTCTTCTTTATCATCTACAATAAATAATGCTCATATTAATGTCCATTTCTAAATCAATAATAGGTTAGCTATATATCTGCAAATATCAATATGAGGCTATGTGAAGACAACATCATCAGCTTAACAATTGATATATACGGATCATTACTTTGAATATTCATTTCTGTTAAGTAATTTTTTTTCAGTGTCATTAATCAAGAATGTTTAAATTCCTATTCATTAAAATGAAAATCCTTAAATATTAGCAATAAGTAAGTGCAAGTACTTACAAAATATGACAGCCAAGAACGGTGTTGTTTCAATCAGCTTGTCCATCATCTCATCAGTGACTTCAGGAATCTCGCTGTGCCGTTTCTGATGCAGCAGCCACCCAAGAAGGTCATCTTCCTTCATCAGATCTCCCTCGTAAATGTGAGGAATACCTTTCTCGAAGAACACCATAGTGGGGATGGTGTCAATTCCGTATTCTTTGGCTTCTTTATCATCGTCAATTTTCACGAAAGCAATGTTGTTTTGGTCACACTCGTCATCGATGTTTTCCAGCTCAGCCAGAATCTTTTGGCTTTTCTTCTGGTCTTTATCGTCTGAAATAACAATTAATTTTTATTAAAATATTTAACAAAAATGTTAACTTGTATTTTTTCGAAACAATATCGTTAATTTTAACTAATGACAGTCATTTAATCTTACGAGTATATTTTTAATTGGTTCCAAAATATCCAACGCTGACCATGAAACATATTCTTCATCCCATAATTTATTGTTTGTCTACTTTTATCATAAGAGATATAAAATTTCATACAAATTACTTGGAGAGGATAATAGCGAGACAAAGGCACGAAACATGTTACAAAAGCCTTTGTAAATACTTACAGAACAGCACCGCAACGTAAGGCATCTTCTCAAGTATTAAGTCAAGCATTTCATCAGTAATATCCTCAATCTCGTCGCTTTCCGCTTGATACCGGAGCCACTCCAGCACCTTTTCTTCCTCTTCTAAGTTCCCGTTATAGTATGTGGGAATTCCCTTTTCAAAGTACAGAAGAGTTGGTATTTTCTCAATGCCGTATTCTTTGGCTTCGTCCTCGTTGTCGATTTTGACGAAAGCTATGCCTAGCTGGTCACATTCGTCGTCAATGTTCTCTAACTCATTTAACACCCTTTGAGATTTACGGTCATTGTTGTCATCTGCAACGAAGCAACATTGGTTACTAACTTACCTCAATCACTCACTTATTGACGTTTGAAAAAATTCCCGACTTTATTGAATTTGACCTAGTTTAAGAATAAACTATCGATTATCTTATAAGACGCTACATTTTTGATGTAATTACATCATTAAAATCATTTCTATAAATAAATAGCCTAGTTTCATTAATATATTAGTAAGTCGCAAGAGAGAGATGTTCATAAAGAACTGAATGTTTAAAAACAGTGTTCTAAAACTATAGTAAACTTGTTACATTATTAAACTTACAGAAGAGTACAGCAATCGTTTTCCCATCCTTAATCAAGCGGTCCAGCATTTCATCGGTGACGTCCTCGATTTCGTCTTTCTCGAGTTGTCCGACCAACCACTCGAGAATCTCATCTTCGTTTTCGAGGTCACCTGCATTGAAAACGAGTATATTAGAATTTGATTACACATGAATTAGAGACTTAAACACAGGAAAAGACAAATATTTCTATATACATATAGCTCAAGTGCTATATTCTACAGACACAACCATTTATAGTCAATTTAAATCAAACTAGAGTTAGTAGGCTACTCCTACAGCTGGTTACTCAGTTACAGTAATCGTTTATCCATGATAGCGTAAACTTGGTATGGGAAATCAGTGAGAGGAATTACACAACAAACTAAGAATAGTTGTACTAGTTAAGTTCATCACAAAACAGAATACATTTTTTTAGCTTAAAGAATAAAGTACTTCCTAACTTACCGTCGTAGACGTTCGGGATTTGTTTTTCGAAATAAACTATTGCCGGAACACTGTCGATGCCAAACGAAGAGGCCGCTTTCTGGTCGTCGATTTTGACAAACTGTATGCCGTGACGGTCGCAGTCATCGTCGATCTTTTCCAATTCCGACAGGACTGTCATTGAATCGTCATCGTCGTTATCATCTGCATGAAATCCATTAATAATAGTTTAGTCTCTACTCCTGAAAACTTGGCAAATTCGCAATGACATGTGGTTGCATTCTTTTAATAGAATTTACGAGTGTGACATGCATGCTCTGGTTAACATAGAAATTTCAGTCATAGGGCTCAATATTTTAGTAAGGCAAAACTCACGATAAAAGTTTGACTTACAAATTTTATAATCACAACTTGCCTTGACTTATTTGCTAATACTAACTCTACAACTTAAATTCAAAGGTACAATTCATTGTCATGTAAACTGATGTAATATTTTCCCACATTTAGTCTTAGTTTTTTTAGTCATAAATAGGTATGTAGTTAACTAAATACTTACAAAACAGCACTACAAGATTGTCAACGTTCCCGATAAGAGTGTTAAGGGTCTTAGCTGTCACATCTTCGATGACGTCTTCTTCATCACCAGTTGACTTGTTCGCGATCAACCACTCCAGCACATCTTCCTCCCTGCTCAGCTCACCTGTTGAAATATAGCTCATCACTACATAGTATAAAACAAAGTCGCTTTCTTTGTCCCTATGTCCCTTTGTATGCTTAAATCTTTGAAACTACACAACGGATTTTGATGCGTTTTTTTTAATAGATAGAGTGATTCAAGAGGAAGGTTTATATGTATAATAACATCCATTAAATAGTGGAGTAGGCTATATATTTTATACCCGTACGAAGCCGGAGCGGGTCACTAGTTAGGATATATTCACAATGGGTAACGACGATCTCAGTGGCGCGATTGGTTAATCACCTGAACGCTAAAGTGGAGGATCAATTCTCGGTGGAGGCAGAGTTAGAACTACGCCTTCTTCTGCTTTCTAATCTGGTCGTTGATTTCGTATGCTATTTCTTAAAAATACGTTGACTAGTGCCCTTAACACAAGTCTTTAATGTACGTAGCAAGGGACTTGTTCAATCGGAATAATAGTGTCTTAAAATTATATATATTATGTCCTACAATATATATTATAATAAAAAATCTACGAAAGCACGTTCAAGTTCCTCCATAAAACTCCTCTGACGTCATACGTATACGTAATACGGGTAACGATGGAATATTTCAGCATACTACGATAGGATAGAAACACGAACTTTTGACAGCCTGCTCGAGACAAAGGTCGAATAGTTACATAAGTTATAAAGTATCAAATCAACTCGCTTTATTTATTAAATTTACTTATTCATATAAATAAACATATAGATCGAGTTATTAATTAATATTAATGTCAATCTAATTCACTTAGGTACTCTATTTGACAATAGTAGTCTAATTAAGTGGCATAATTTTGCAAAAAATTGATTAAAACAATTTATACAAACCTTCATAAATGATGGGTATTTCGTGCCTGTAGTAAACCAGTTTCGGTAGATCTCCAAGACTATATTCCTCAGCCAGCTCTTCATCATGAATCTTCACGAATCCAATTCCTAGCTGGTCTGCTTCGTCATCGATGTTCTCCAGTTCTTGCAAAGCCTTGGCACATTTTTTACACTCTGGTTTATCTATGATTAAAATGCAAATGTCAATTTGTATCACAAGATAGGATAGTCAAGTAAGCTGCTGATGTATGAATATTGTTTATTTGTTTAGTAAAAGCTGATGTAGCAAATCGTGTAGGTAAATGTCTCTAGCGTGCAGTGTTTCTGAAATAGTTTAGTGAGTAGCGTCATGAAACAAAAACGAATAATTAGGTTACAACTACAAAGAGTACTGCTGATTATTTGGCACATATTGAGGGAAATACGCTTAAGGATAACTAAACTAGGGCGCTAGATCTAAAGTTCAACGTTAGCCAACATTGCTATCTCTACAAAACAAATCAACGGGATATCTAAAATTACTTTGATCATCATGACAAAATAGGTGAAGGTCATCGCTCTAAATCTTCAATACCATCTATTTCCTCATATTAATAATGCGATTGTTTCGTTATGATTGCCTATGTTGTCGCCGCCAACATAGTTGCCATGACAGCCCAGAGTCAATCTATGTGAGCCGCCGGGCGAGACGCAAATAGCTCTGCTAAAATAGCTCTGCACAGGGCCAAGATAACATCGCATTTTTTGTTTCCATTCTGTCTTCCCAGTTTATTCAATCGTCCAATTACACGCTAATCCATCGAATGTGCTATATTCAACCTATTTCGAAGGAATCACTAGCAATGAAATTGAAATGTGATATAGGTAGAGTTCTTGAGATGACTCACGTTTCATCACTAACGCAATTGCCAAACCTTTAATTATATTCATTTATCATGCAATATGAATTCATCCAACATGGTCTCCTGCGACTTGGCATTGTACTGACATTGTGAGTCAGTGATTAGGGTAGTAATTACTCGTATAAGCGACTTAGAAGATAAATGAAGAAGAATAGAAGCAATATTTATAATAGAAGACAGTAGAAAAGACACAAGTACACAAATTCTAAACTACAAAGCAGATAGAGTTACAGCCAAATAGATTTTCAAGGGGCATGCCGCTATTGTAATGCCACCAGGAAATTTTTACTTACTGTTCGATGGTCCGCAAGTTTTGTGATCCGGACCTACAGTTAAAAATACAATGAAAGAGACAGCACATTTCTAAGCCACATCAATTGTTTATATCACAGTGTCATGATACAAAAACGAACGTAATACAGTTGACTATTTACTAATTTCTGTACAATGACTGAGCCCAGTCATGGTTAGTTCGTACGTTGATTTACCACAATAACATAAGCGTTTGAGAGTTAAAAAGCAAACATTTTACTCACAAAACAGCACAGCAACATAGTCAGTGTCCTCGATAATCTTGGACAGTATCTTTTGGTTGACTTCTTCGATTCTGTCAGGAAGATCCATGGCCTCTAAACTCGTCAGGAAATCCAGGACGCTCTCTTCGTCCATAAGATCTCCTGTAAATGGTGACATGAATGTAATATAACTAGGATAGTCCAAAAAAACAATTATCACATTTTTTAAAGTTCACTTTTTACCGGACTATCAGCGTAATAGGTTTTTTACAGTTTTAAAGAAAAGAATATTATTCCTCGCATTTTAAAGTCCGTATAGTTTTTAAATATAACTCATTTAGTTACAATTAATTGAATTACGCTAATTATTCTAAGGTTTAAATTACGATGCAGAAAATCACTATACATACATGTCCCAATCCCTACAAGCCCCTTTCACTTCATTAACATTCATACAATCCTCTAACACGCTCGGTAGTTATAGGTACTTCTAAGCATTCACATGTCGTCTATATGACTGTCATATGTCAAAATATGCGTTAGTTTATGTAATGCAAAAAAAATACAAACTAACCTAACCCGACCATTAACCCTTGCGGAGTAGTTAAAGGTTCAGGTGCCCATCTCCGCAATTGCGAAAGTAGTATTCATTCTATGGCCACCTCGAACCCACGTGTTGACCAGATAGTCAGTACTCAATGAGACAGGTGGTAAGCCATGTCACCATTCACAAGCACTATTACCTGTTCAGGGAACAGGTACGTTTCTTCACGATGTTTTCTCATTTCGTAAATATATTTTTACAAAAATGCACATAGAAATTCACTAAACTTCATTTCCATTGGTATATGCTCAAGCGGGATTTGAACCATGTACCCACTGATACAGTGTCAAGCCCCAAACTACTGAGCTACGTCGAATTTGATGACTTATCACTACATAGTATAAAACAAAGTCGCTACTCTATCCCTATATCCCTTATATGAAAAGTATATATTTCTTAAATATACGTTGACTAGTACCCTTAAAACAAGTCTTAAATGTACTTACCAAGGGGCTAGTTCAATTGGTGTAATAATGTCCAAATATTATTATTATTATAAGAGGAGTGGGTTACGCAATATTTGTATGGAAACTAGCGGGGTGAGACGAGGTACGCGGGGTGGAGGGGAGATATTACAACCAATTAAACACAGCATTTTGTGAGGCAAAACCTAAGTTAAAGTCCAATGTGAGTGTTTAGTCCATCACTACATAGTATAAAACAAAGTCACTTTGTTTGTCCCTACGAAACTACGCAACGGATTTTGATGCGGTTTTTTTTAATAGATAGAGTGATTCAAGAGGAAGGTTGATATGTATAATAACATCCATTAAATAGTGGAGTAGGCTATATATTTTATACCCGTGCAAAACCGGAGCGGGTCACTAGTCTTACATATTATATTTATATGTAATGCTTGTAAAAATCGTTAGTACCTTCGTATATGATCGGTTCCTTCTCTCGGAAGTAGGTGAGGGCGGGGAACTTGGTGATGCCATACTGCTTCGCGAGCCGCTTGTCGTTGATCTTCACGAAGTCCACGCCGAAGGTGTCTGTGTCATCGTCGATTTTCTCTAACTCCTCTAAAACCTTGTCACAGGTCACGCAACTTCGGGCATCTGTGGGAAGAAATTTTATATAGTATGCAACCGAGTGTGTATGAGGTGCATGAATGATAAAGTAGTTTGCCAGAATCGAGATAAATGGTGACCAGTGATCTCTGCCTGTCCCGCTGTAGGTAAATAGGCGTTATGTGTATGTTTAAACGTACGTACACAGGTTGCGACTTTTGTCTTAAAAGTACGGATCACGTACGAACATAGCAAATTTCTTTCAGCTTAATTAGTATATAAAAAACTAGGAAGGATGCATTGTCACTACCAGTGATTCTAACCCATAATTTATTTCCTCATATTTTCGAACATTAATTGCCATAAAATCAATCAATGTATAACGAATATCGTTGTAAAGCTTTTACTTTCATGTGATGCTTAACAACATTTTTGGCGTGGCTAACCTTATCATCATCAGTCTGTCTGAATCCACTGTTGGACATAGGCCTCCCCCAAATGATGCCACTTCTCCCTGTCAGTGGCCGTTCGCATCCATTCGATGCCGGCCAACCTGCGCAGGTCGTCTTCCCACCTTGCCGGGGAGCGCCCCACACTACGTTTACTGAGACGCGGTCTCCACTCTAAGACTTTTTGGCTCCAGCGACCATCAGTCCTTCTGCATACGTGACCAGCCCAACTCCACTTCAGCGTGCTAATTTTTTTCATAATGTGGGTTACTTTAGTTCTCTGGCGTATCACCTCATTTCTGATGCGATCTACCAGAGAAACCCCGAGCATCTTCCGTTCCATAGCACGCTGAGCGACCTTGAATTTGTGGGCTAGTCCCGCAGTGAGTGTCAACGTCTCAGAACCATACGTCATAACGGGGAGCACACACTGGTTAAAAACCTTAGTTTACAGGCATTGTGGTAACCTAAGCTTAATAATGATTAACCAAGATGCGTTTCAATACCAATTATCTATACACACAAACTCGGCAGTTAGAGGTGTCTCTAATGTCACCTTTATTCAATAACTCACTTATTTGCGTTCGTGAGTTTCATAACGTCGTCCTTTTATGCATAACCTCTTTTACATTTAAGAAGAAGAAGAAAAGTTATTTTATTTCTAACATTTTGAATTTTATGCAAGGAGTTGGATTATCGTATTATCGTAGACAAATCACTACTACGAATATCAAAATCCGTATACCTATACGTATGAAGTATTGGCAATATATTTATCATTTGATAGTAATTGATTGGCTACCTACTAATAGTTTCCTTGACCTATGTGGCATATAAGCCAATTCCGAACGTTTAGTACTCGAGGGTGAATGATACGTTGTCGTCCCGGTTTCGATTCCCGGTGTAGGCAATGTTAAGACCCTGCTATATATATGCTATGTATGTATTTATCTATATAGAACAAGTATATATTTCTAAAATATGAGTTGATTTACCCTTAACACAAGTCTAAAATTAGCTTAGAGCAAAATCTTAGAGCAATTAGGTTGCAAGAGTCTAGTTCAATTGGAGTAATAATGTCCTAATATTACTTGTATTAATAATATTCATATGTCACCGCGCCATTCATTCATGTATAGGAAATTTGAATAAGCAAGGTTGTTTATTTTTGGCTACCCTTTGTTTTGACCGTGAACTTGTATTTAAAAAGAAAAGACGTATTCGATATTCGACACTCGCTTCATTAACATCCTTACACCTCCGCATACACACTCGGCAGTTATAGGTAGGTGTACTTCTAATGTCACCCTTCTGCAGTAAGTCACCAAGTTTACGTCATACGTCTATAAAAAGATTAGAGATAACAGATCTTTTCAGTTTTATGATTTCAACGTCCTTTAGCCTACTACAAATATTGTCTTTTTATTAATAGGTAGCTGATTCACTTTATTTTTAAATGTGGTTAGTAGATCATTGTCTAGATGATTAATTAACTCTAATTAAGACTCAAAACTTCGTTAAAGGTTTCATTGGCATAATGGCTATCGCATTTCTGCTTCCTGAATATTTATTTATAATGGACATGGCATAGGTAAAAGATGAATCTGTACGATAGCATTATTTTGAGAGAAAGATAACAGTGATGATCATTAAAATCGTTACTTCTGTTATACTAAGATCTATTGAATTTATTAATCTACTCTCCAATGTTAGTCTATATTTTAGTTACCGTCATTAATATTCCTGAAATGATGATTTGTGAACAGCAGTCTTCAAATAATAAAAGGTACTGTACATGATTTTGTTGAGTTCATCACTTTGATGTTGATGTATAAATGTTTAAACAATAAACCAGCCACGACGACGGAAACTTCGTAACGATATCAGCCTAATTTCTTGGGACACACAATATTCAGTACAGTGTTGTTGTTCACCAGTTCAAGTGTTCGAAGCTGACTATCTGTTAAAATTTGGGTTTGATGAGGTAACACGTGTTTTCGTTCAGCTTGTATTATAATAATGTGTACTCGTAACTACTGAGATTAATAACAATGCATTAATTTGTAATTGATCTTAGTTTATAATTTTATTATAGTGTTAAAGTTTTGATCTTATTATAGTAACAAGCTTAGGAAATTTGAAAAAAATACGTATTTAGTGGTAATAGATAAAAGTTAGAAATGTTCTGGTAGCTTTTTGGGCATACTTATATCTCTATTTACTCTAGGAGGATTAACAGTACTAAAATATATGTTAAAATATGAGTAAATGTTAATAGCTAATATGTGTAGAGTAAATGTTCATTGCTACCTAGGTTTCCCTATGTAAACTGTAGGGTAACGTGTTTCATTAAAAAAGGAACAACCTTAAGAAACTCGTAAATACTAATGCTTATCAAAATGAAAATCAATGTGCTTATGTAAATTTCAGACATGCCTTTACTCAAACTTAAAATACAGTATTTAAGGAATATTTTCCTTTTTTTGGTCGTCTTTTCCTGCTATAATTTACGTGGTTTTTGATAGAAAATGATGAGCCAACAATGTAAATTACTAGGTGTAACGTAAGTTTTGAGTGTCTAATACAATCATATTAGTGATGCTGGTAATTCAAGCTTATGATGTGAGGAATTACGTTACATGTCACGATATAATATTAAAGTATCCTTATGTATGATTTTCTTTTCACACAATTTAAGACAGTAAAATACCTTATTGAACAAATATTACCATGCTGAAATACTAAACATTCGCTTGGAAATAGCATCGGGTTTCTTACACATTCAAAAGATACTATACTACTGCAACACGACTTTTGTTGCACAGTCACATATTTTAGCATACATTATAATCCTTGGTATAAATAGGAATGTTTCAGAATACTATGTGAAATACACATGATAAGGAATAAATTATGAAAAATAATCTTTGCTTACGTAAAGGGAACCGGGCGGTATGTGTAATGTATATATGCCATTACCAATGCATTTACGCGACTGCATAGAACTTGATCACGTCTAGTGCGACCTATCTGGGGAAACGTTAACTGGTAAAGCAGTATCCAGTTGTCACTTTAGAGTATAAGACTAGAGAAGATTTTGAACCAAATGTTAATCAATAGGTGTGAATCAAGCGAGAGAAATTCGTTAGGATCGTTGCAGGTGGCGATTGATGGTCTCTGCCTATCCCTTTAGGGACGTAGAGGTATGAAAATATTAGTAAGATTTTGAAGCTTTTTTTTATATATTTTATAGCTAATTGAACTATTGGAATTTTAACTATTGGAATATGATAGGCCTACTCGTATCTAGAGATATATAAATTAATCTCAACAATAGTAGCCACAAAACTAACTACTGTTTGAGTTTATTGACAAAGTCAGCTGATTTGTAAACGAGTGAGAAGGCATATAAACACACAAAAGTTTGTTAGTTTACAGTGAGTTTTGTTAGATGTTTTTAGAGCCAATAAAAATACACTAACTCTGCCTAGATGTTTGAAATTGGGACAGATCAATTTTAATGGTTGATATTCTTATTTTAGTTTCTTAAAATACACGTTCACCTACATAACAATGTAATTTAAGTACTAATGTGTGGGTATGTATTGTAGATTTAATAGATACGTTTTTTTTCAGCATGTTAATGTTTTTGAGCTGAAAGAACAGTGATCTATATGTAACCATAACCCAATGATCATACAATGTTATTGAACAAACCCAGCCCACTCGAGAAAAGCTTAACACCTGTTGATAATCTTATTAACTATTGAAAGGATTACTGTTTAGGAGTTTCAAAACATTTCGTCTGTAGTGTGTTTCAGCCTAATCTGTGATAACAATCCATTAAAATTGGATTGCGTCCAGAAAGAACAGTTGCTAGCACTAGCCATAATCTTATTTCAAATCGAACGAGAGAAAACGGTGAGGGTATTTTTAAATGATACGGATCAACGCTGCTTGTTAAAACTAAAATATAGTGATTAACTCAACTCTATAGTTTTAAGTTATATTGCCCGTTGTAAGCCACCATTTGACATATGTGAAAAAATAGTAACTTTATAGATTTTATGTAGATAATGAATAAATTACAACCTGCTATATTACAGATATATCTACAACTGAGCACCACCGTAGCCGCACTAGAGGCAAAGCATGAATGCCCGTCGGTTACCTTAGTTGGCCCTTCGCCTAAAAGCCAGCAGAGGCCTTGGTGAGAGTGCTGTCGTGCAAACAGTGGAAAATGAGTGTCGTTACCATTTTAGGCGCGGCGATGGCCGCACTGGTAGGCGGCCTGCGCTTTATTGTCTCGCGGTGGCTAGGGTTGCATAACGCCTAAATGTCAGGAGGAGCGGGGCCGTTCCCCTCGCGAAATATCATGCAAAGGTCGCCCCTGGGGCCACTCGGAGGCGGCTCCTCCTCGGCGGCCGCTCCGGGAGAAGAGCGTAACTCAGCGCTAACCCATTTGGACGGGCGCCGTGCAGACGTTTCGACACGCGACGGCCGCCCCCGCCTGGCCGCCCGCCAGCCCCGCATTGCGAGCCCGACGTAATTAATGCGGCTCCGCAGCAGCCATGGCCGCGTCGCGAATGGCAGGTGAAAGTCACTCAGGCACACACTTACACCAGTACACCGCAACGAAATCCTTGTCTTGCAACACTCGCTCTAACTGTTTGGCGGTGACCTCCTCGATCTGCGGCTCGTGCGGGGCGGCGGCTGCCTTGCGCGCCTCTGCGCCCACCGCGCTCACCAGGAGCACGCCCAGCAGGGCCACCAGCGTCCGAGCCATCGCGGGGGCACGCGCGCTACTGCCGCCCGCCCAAACAGTGCGCGCGCGCCGCCCGCCCTCCCGCCGCCCGGCGCATGCGCACCACGACAACCTTGACTCCGCTCTGCCCCGAAATATTTTGTTTACATTCGCACCATTGAATACGCTCTGGCTGCAGAATGATGGGAGACCACGTTGAGGGTCGTGTACTTGGAATCGAGATAGTAGTAGTAAAATTGTTTGCAATTTATAACAACAAATAATTTCTATATAATTATTGATATAACAAAGAGCTTGTAAACTTAATGGCATTATAAACTTGCTAAGCTTATAAATGACCTATATACTTACTGCATCTTCATTAGAAATTAGAATGTTCAGCTTCTTCTAAATGCCTTCTAACAAAGTCTACCCGCCGCCTTTGTAATTATAATTAACTGAACAACCGTTTTTAATGATCCGTTAATCCCAAGGTAAGAGTACTTACCTAGGACACTTTATGAGACACTGAGTGCATCGTAAGAGGTTTACAATGGCGTAGGTAGGTTAAACATAAAACGGATATTTCACGTAGGTGCCTATTCGATATCACGTCAATCTTTAATGGATGAAGAGTTAGTAATTAGTTATTCATAGTTCTCAATGTTCTGTTCTGATCTCACATTATTTATTCATATTCCATACATAACGAAAGATAAGTTATATTTTTTTTCGCAACAACGTCGGCTTAAGACGGCCTAACTTCTCTAAAGGAAAACACTTTTTTCAATAATAACCGAGTCATCGGTGGTAAAAAAAGTTGTTACAATAGTTTTTATCAAGTATGCCTAGGTGGGTCCAGGTATATACGAATACGTATAAAAGTAAAAAGGGAAACTCAACTTTTTAGCGGCAAAAACCATCATTAACTTTTATAAATTATTTTATTGCAATTTTAAGTAGATATCCAAAGTAATTGTCCAGTATTTGGTATAAGTATTTAAAAGTCCGCTACGGGTATAACTTCATCAATGTCTCTATACTAACATTATGAAGAATTTTCCGTACAAATAATGGGTAACGGTTCTGTACTTGACAAAATGGCTGTCGCTGTTGTATTTTCCAACACAGTGTATTGAAAATTTGGCAACAGTTTCTTCGCTTCTTCTACCACGTCAGATATACTCTCCATTGTGACTGACGTATTATCTGTCATCCCTTGACAGTCAGTCACTAGTTTCTGCATTTCCTCAACAGATAATGGCTTTATCATTTCTGAACCTTTTTCTTTGTGGCGTTTCAATTCATTGTCGATGCGTAATAACTTTTCTTTGGAAGTATTAGTACGCCAGGGTCGGTTAGGATCCTTTCTGGATTCTATGGCTGACTTTATTTGTTCACGTTTTGGCCTGAAACATAACATATACCTAAATTAAATAACCACCTTGGTCTACAATAAAATATAATACTTCTCGCTTATAATATCTTAGAAACCTTGTACCTTGGTCTCTAACGATAAAGCGGATAAAATAGTTGAAAAGCAGAAAATATAGGAAATATTATGAAACAAACTATACTTAACGATATCAAACGCTCATCGACAAACAAAAAAAAACCAAACGCATTCACGACCATTAACCCTTGCGGGGTAGTCAGAGGTTCAGGTTTCCATCTCCGCAATTGCGAAGGTAGTAATTCTATGCACACCTCGAACCCACGTGTTAACCAGACAGTCAGTACTCAATGTGACAGGTGGTCAGCCATGTCGCCATTTACAAGCACTAACTATTACCTGTTCGACGAACAGCTAGGTTTCCTTAAGATGTTTTCCCTCACCGTATAATTCTATGCATTTCGTAAATGTGTTTTTATTATCATCGATCTAATGAAATCAAGTCTATCTAAACAAAAAAAAAAAATAGTAGGGGTTTAAATTTATTAGAATAAAAATAAGGATCAATAGAACACTTTGAAACATTTTGGTTGCTGACCATAGCCTAGTCAGAAGTGTAATTATGTTTGACTAAGCCATTGCGTTGTATCATTTACTTCGTGATCTCAGATATGCAGACACCAATTTTTGGTAAGTACATAACTCGATATCTACCTACTAACCTTTGCAATGCATTTTGTATAGCGGCTAGTTTCTTATTAATCTCTTCTACCAGAGATTGGTCTACTTTAAACGGATTCTCAGTCACTTGTTCCTCTTCAACATTTTCTTCATCCTCAACTTCTTTCTGGTATTTTTCCTTGATTTCTTTCATGACTTCGTTACAGTTTTCACTCAATTTTACATCTGCAACTTCTAAACCGTCTAGTAGTTTATCAAGTCTCGATTTTTCGTCGTCCGTCGTCATTATTATTGGAAGAAATAACTTCAGTACCTATTGTATGTTATTCTTTTTGTTTACAAGCACAATTCTTGATGATAATGTTTCCATGGTAACGTTAGGTATTGATTGCTGACTTCAACTGACTTGGAAGGTATAGTCTGTGTATTAGTATAGCTGTTATTGTGTAGGAAAATATGTACTTACCTACTATACACATCACGCAGACCTCCATATAGAGGAGTATGCAGGGATAACGGATACCCATTTTACATGATACAGTAAAACCAATTTTGCTTCATTGGTATTCATACAATGTAGAAGATGTCATCTTCTTTTTCAGTATGGATCACAGATGAGACATAGTTTATAAGTATGATGGTTAAATTTCTTATTATGATAATTTTTGTAATTATCAAACCTTTATCAAAGTAAAGTAGGTATTCAATATTCTTATCTGGATCGAAATATAATAACTACCTTCTTCTAGCATAATCATCATCTTAATAGATGCCGGAAAGAACGGCATATAGATACCTTTTTTTTTAATACCATCTAAGGCACTGGTGGTAAATAGTATTATTTTACAAATATAGTTATATATAACAGTGTATGTAGCTACATGTATCTAGAGATCGCGCCACATAAATTGGCAGTAGAGTACCCGCCACATAAGGTGGCAGTTGGAGGCGTCGCCACAGTCGCGTAATCCAGTGTTGCCAGTAAACACGCCAAAACTAGCACTCACTGTGCCATACGGCTCGATACATTATATTGAGGTTTCATTTGTAACGATCTTTGGTTGCAGAGCTATAAACTCAAATAAAACAAATTAATATACCAAAGTCAAAAGTCTAAATATTTTTATTCAAAATAGGCCCTATCATAAGCTCTCTTTGAAAGTTATTTTATGATCTAAGTACAAATTAAAAAAACTATATATTGACAAAAGGAATATATATGAGTGAAGTGGAAGGGCGGTTACGTAGGGGCCGGCCTAATAAGACATATATGTAACAGTCAGATAGACGCTATATTGAAAAAAGGTGACGTTAGGAGTACCTATAACCGCCGAGAGTGTATTAGAGAATGTATGAATGTCAATGAAGCGAAAGTGGTCTGTCAGGATCGGGACAAATGGGGATCCGTGATCTCTGCCTACCCCTCTACAGGGAATCAGGCGTGATGTGTATGTATGTATGTAAAAAAACTATTTCAAACATGGCACTGAGCATTGTCTTTACATATTTTTACCGAGGTTAGTTCACCAACCATTTCGGCTGCTCAAGATGCCACGTCATGAAGACCACGACCGCTCTGATAAGAGCGTAACGATTGAGAAGAAGAAGTTCAGCGGAGACCCTTGGAGAAGAACTAACAAGAAACTCCAGAAATCAATTTATTATAATCACCCTTAACAAACATAAAAATTACAAAGAGTGGGCAAAAAACACAACGCTGGTAATACTAAATTTACCTTTCATACAAAATAACACGCAATGGCGGAAACGTCAAATTTAGTTCCAAGTTTGGCTACTGCCACCTTATGTGGCGGGTACTCTAGGCAAACTTGGAACTAAATTTAAACGCCATTGCGTGTTATTTTGTATGAAAGGTAAATTTAGTATTACCAGCGTTGTGTTTTTGCTTACTCTTTGTAATTTTTATGTTTGTTAAGGGTGATTATAATAAATTGATTTCCGGAGTTTCTTGTTAGTTCTTCTCCAAGCTAGGGTCTCCGCTGATCTAACCTCGGTAAAAAATATGTAAAGACAATGCTCAGTGCCATGTTTGAAATAATAGTTTTAAGAGATTCGCGATTTATACTCATGATATAAGATATAAGAATGTGTATAAGATTGATTGCAGCTGTGGGAAATCCTACGTCGGACAGACTAAACGGTCTATTGCGGACAGAGTGAAGGAACACATAATATATGTAATATATAATAAAAAGGATGAGTCCCGTTAACTATTAATCATGTTTGAAATAGTTTTTTTAGCTAGGGTCTCCATTGAACTAACCTCGGTAAAAAATATGTAAAGACAATACTCATTGCCATGTTTGAAATAGTTTTTTTTAATTTATACTTAGATCATAAGATAACATTCAAAGAGAGCTTGTGATAGGGCCTATTTTAAATAAACATATTTTGACTTTGATATATTAATTTGTTTTATTTGAGTTTATAGCTCTGCAACCAAAGACCGTTACAAATGAAACCTATAATGTATCGAGCCGTATGGCACAGTGAGTGCTAGTTTTGGCGTGTTTACTGGTAACACTGAATTACGCGACTGTGGCGACGCTTCCAACTGCCAATTTATGTGGCGCGATCTCTAGGCAAACTTGGAACTAAATTTGACGTTTCCGCCATTGCGTGTTATTTTGTATGAAAGGTAAGTTTACTATTACCAGCGTTGTGTTTTTTGCTCACTCTTTGTAATTTTTATGTTTGTTAAGGGTGATTATAATAAATTGATTTCCGGAGTTTCTTGTTAGTTCTTCTCCAAGCTAGGGTCTCCGCTGATCTAACCTCGGTAAAAAATATGTAAAGACAATGCTCAGTGCCATGTTTGAAATAATAGTTTTAAGAGATTCGCGATTTATACTCATGATATAAGATATAAGAATGTGTATAAGATTGATTGCAGCTGTGGGAAATCCTACGTCGGACAGACTAAACGGTCTATTGCGGACAGAGTGAAGGAACACATAATATATGTAATATATAATAAAAAGGATGAGTCCCGTTAACTATTAATCATGTTTGAAATAGTTTTTTTAGCTAGGGTCTCCATTGAACTAACCTCGGTAAAAAATATGTAAAGACAATACTCATTGCCATGTTTGAAATAGTTTTTTTTAATTTATACTTAGATCATAAGATAACATTCAAAGAGAGCTTGTGATAGGGCCTATTTTAAATAAACATATTTTGACTTTGATATATTAATTTGTTTTCTTTGAGTTTATAGCTCTGCAACCAAAGACCGTTACAAATGAAACCTATAATGTATCGAGCCGTATGGCACAGTGAGTGCTAGTTTTGGCGTGTTTACTGGTAACACTGAATTACGCAACTGTGGCGACGCCTCCAACTGCCAATTTATGTGGCGCGATCTCTAGTCATTTGAGCTTCCCCCTCTGTTCACTCGATGTCAAGCGCTGTCATCATAGATACGAATATTAGAGATGTACTCTTTGATAATATATCGATAAAATTCTTCAGATTGGGATATTTTAGTTTTGCAATTATTTATATATTTGTATTTATTCATGCAACATTATTATTTAGATGGGGTATTGAGGTGTGTTAGGCAACCTTGTGTAATTATAATATAATAGACGAAAATTTTAAAATATTCGAAAAGGCTACATTATCATAATTACCATTTCAACCTCGTGTCATTTATTGATAGATCTAGGCTTCATCTAATGCATGGCAAAACGATGGGTCACAACATGGGTCCCGCATTTTGCCATTCCAGCAACAGTTAACGTTCTATAATAAAATATAATGTGACTCGATTAACGTTGAATATTTTTATGAATTATTTTTTTAAGTGTGATAATTCCCATTTTGTGAAAAATTGTAAATTTGTGGTATCATTAATTTTACCAAACAAATATCAGATATTCCATTTTATATTTGCTGTTAATTTCTTAAGAAAGAAAAAAGGAAAATATTTGTTTGGACACAGAGATACACACACACACACACACACATACACAATTTAAGTCAGAGAGAGTCGGGGTAAGCGGGGTAAGCGGGGTAAGCGTGATTTCAAAAGAAAGCTCAAGAAGGAGTTATTATTATTCCAGCACAACCAAACGCGGGCTCAGAAATGATGTAAGTAATGTAATATGTAATGAAATATATTAATTATATCTATAATATATTATTTTTATCTCTAATATTCTTTTTATCTATGATATGTATATATGTAATCTGTATCTATGATATGTATGTGTGTATTTTTTTATCAGAGGTTAATAGTATTTTTCTAATATATTTGTGTGTGTAAATTACGTTTGTACAACTGGCTTGGCGAATGCACGTAACCCTCATGGTTCTAGCGTAAGATCAGCGCAGTGATTGTACTTCAATCATTGCATATATGCTGAGCTGGGACCATTTCACTGGGCAATGACATGCACATGTAGGATTTAATTATTTACTTATAAACTCTTTTTCTCTTTCTCTTTTTAATTTCCTGTATGTGTATGTTAATGTGTTTTTGTGAATAAACGTTATTATTATTATTATAGAGACGCTAATATTATAGCATAAAAAGGAATCGACTTGGCATATTATGTAGATGATCCACAGCACCTGTATTATGTCGATCCCCACTACACGCTCGACACAATAAAACTTTATCAAGCCAGGTGAACGATACATTTACATATAATATTGAGTTTATATAAAAATATTTAAAGGTTCAGATATAAATAAATAAAATGTTTGGCTACGTATAACAATAATATGAAACTATTCCTGCAACAATAAAAACAATTTTTGTACATGAATGTACAAATTTATAGTAGAACTTTTCATTTCGGATTGTCGACCGAAATTTGCAGTACAAAATATATTACAGGTTTTTAGTAATACTATACGTATAAAGTAGGTACAAAGTAATACAATATTCGATTCGATAATGACCTAGTTAAGTTTACTCGAATACCGTTATTCGATGTCCCATCACTTTTTGTAACGTCAAACAAATTGTCAGTTGTCCTGTCAAGTACCGTAAGTGCGTGCCGCGTCATCCAACTCATTTTTTACACCGAAGTTTATTTACAAAATTTCATGTGATAATAAACAAAAGTGACCTGAAAATCCCACCATGAAATAGAAATAGTACCGTGCTCCATATTGTTTCCGCCTGTTCACAAGCTAATGTAAGTTTCTCTTATAATTTTGATATGGTGCTGGTGACTCATTGTAAATTAAAAATATTTTCTTCTCTCCGGTTTATTCCTTATTATTTTATTACCCTCTGACCCATTACAGTTATTTTCTGCGTTGTATTAGTATACTAATTTACTTAAATAAATAATATTTATTTGTTCAGTAATTATTCCTTATGAATACAATATTTAAATTTTGAAGAGAATATTCTGAATTATCTTAAAAACAATTAATATGTGACTTCTGTGTAGGTTTCAACAATATAATGATCTTAAACAAGTCCTATTCTTTCAACTATGATTGATTTTTCATATTACTACAGTATACTGACTACAAAATAATACAATTGCATTGAAAGATTTGAAAATTGAAAGTTTATAAAAAAAACTGTAATGAAAAGAAAGATGGTAAATTAATTTATAGGGTCAGGGTAAATGGGTAAATGACCTGCTGGTAGGTAATCCACACAGAACTTATTCAGATTAATTTTGGGACTACCTTCTGACATTGGATGAACATAGTGTGAAGAACATGCATGCATGATGAAGTTAGTTAATGTATGGGATATAAGAAAGATGTATAAGGTTCGGGCAACTAAAAGTAAGTGTTTAACGTAATTAAATAGTTTTTTAACAAACTAACAAATGATGAACAAATGTTTAATTGAAAGAATAATTATAGTTATTTTATTTAAAGTAAAACACAATTTTTTTTATTACTTATATATTTTTAGAAGTACAGTATATTCATTGACAGTCAAAACATTTCCCTGGCGCTGGTTGTCTCTTAATTCTACCTATGGTTTTTATTAATTTCATTGCATCAATGTTGTGAAAGCATCTTTAGGTACATAGCAATACAGCTAGTCTTACTAGATAGTTGAGTTACCAAAAACTACCAGCGTATCTACGTTGTCTTTGGTTACTGATAGTTCTGCTATAGTTACATAATCACCAAAATAACATAGCATATGGGCCCCAAGTCTACTTATGCTTTTTGTCAAATCATAGTTCAGTATCATTTCAGGGCCCTTATTCACTAATTAACTTTGACAGCCAAACAACTGCGTTACTTCTGCGTCTCGGCTGTAAAATGGCAACTCAAGTATAGAAATGTCAATAGTGGAGTATCAAATATAAGGCTATTGAACTAACATTGACAGACGTTTGGTTAGTGAAGTAGCTTTTTAATAGTTCAGACGCAGAAGTACTTCCGATGTAGTTCGATGGTGCTTCAGTGGCCAAAATTTGTTAGTGGAGTGCCAAAAGTGTCAAATTATGGCCACTGAAGTATTACAGTATCAATACTGAAGTAATAATGTGGCTAAAATGAATTAGTGGATTAAGGGCCTAGTAGTTATGGTAGTTGCCCAAATTAAAGGCAAAATTTGACACTTATGCAAACCTACTACCAACTTCACACCATTACTTAAGTGCTATTGAATTAGGATTTTGCTAAATAGCATTAGCATATGTGGGCCCCAGATCTTATGTTATGTACCATAGCCGAAAGACTTCTCTAGATACGCTGGTAAGTCACTCAAGATTAACTACCCTGAAATGCTAACATTATCATGAAGCATATAACTAAATCTATGTTTGATATTATGTGCTTTTATTGCCCCTTGTATGTGCAGTTTATTTCACTGTCTGCGTCTTGTGAGAGTTACGCTTATTGCAACTGGTTTATAAGAGACAATTGTGAATTGTTTATTGTTATAAACAAATGCTGTTGTATTGTGTAATGCAAGAAAGCATGTTACATAAACTTTGAAGTGAGTTTGTGAGAGTAAACAAAAAATGTTAATACATATGAGTATCCCATATTGACACAATAAGATGAAATTACAATAATTATTTAACTACAATTAATATTAGTTATATAAAAAATTGAATTATCATATATAACAGGCAACAATTTCATGTTCGTCTTTTAACTACCTCCCTTCTTTAATATATTTCCTTTTTACAGAACTACCCCTGATACCACCCCTCCTTTTTACATACACACATGTATACGTATTTTCTACAGTTCTTAATGTTCAAATATTCTAAGACTTGAATTTATTCCAATTTACCTGATTAACTATTTACTGTCAGTCGTCTATGGTGCGTCAACAAAGTCAGCAGCTCAGTGAAAGTTGAAAATACAAATAATTATTTTCGGCTGAATATTTAGTCAATTGTGATGCCAAACTGGCTAAATATGTTTGCTTTGGGATAAGGTTTGGATCCTCAACTGGAACGAACCGAAGAACAAGGAAGCGAAGAATTTGAGGTTCGATTTCGTTTTTCTTCAGTTGTAGCGGCTGACGGCGTTGCTGTAACCATGGCGATGGAATAACAAGAAGTTCAAACGCCATGGCATCAGTGTTTGTACTTCAGCCGACATAACCTTAGTGGTGAATGGCTTAATAAAGAATTAAAAAAAAAAAAAAAATTATTTACTGTGTCTGTATCAATTTCAACGTTCTAAACTTTTATGTTGGCTTCCAGTTTACGTTATCATGCTAAGAATATTCTGTATGTATCGTAACCCGATGCAACTCTAAACAAACCATGTTTACATTGTAAAATAATAGTCTCTAGATATAGATTTGGTGATACGCTATCTCCTAAAGCTTTAATTCGGCTGCGTTACGAACAAAGACTTCTTTGTTAATTATTGCCTAACACCTACCGGCGGAAATTTACGACTCATCCAAAAGGTCGCAGAAGTACATTAACACTTAATTTTGTTTGATACCATCATTTTATCAGTGGAAACGAGATAGTGATTGCCTTGATTTGTCGAACGTTCTAATCCATTGTGCCAACGCCCGAGGTTGGGTGATGATAGTCACACGAAGCTAGGAGTATTGTTTTTGGATAATATAGTAGTGTTTATACAGTTCATGGATCGTAGTCTCGTATATTGCCGGTTGTATTGAAAGGTAAGTTCAAGAATACTCGTAATTCTAGTTTTAACCGGTTTACCTCTGCTACCTTTTTGCCTAATCTAGGATCTATCGTACATAAACACATTGTTTACTAATCTAGAAATCTATTCAACTAGTGCTCGATAATTTATCTTGATGGGAATGTTAGATTTCATTCATTTACTTGCATTCAAGCTCTGTGACTTTAAGGTGCATTGAAACGAACATACATAGTAGTAAATGTTTCATACTGAATGCAATAGAAATACTTGGTAACGCCTACGGAGGCTTTGACCTTAATTCTTAGTTAGTAAATTGATTTAATCTGAATTAATGTGAGAATGACACTGATTATAGTATTTATAATCAAGTCTTTCAGTAAAGACTTGGATCTCGTAAACTTAGAGCCGGCGTAGGAAGTTATTTTATGCCAGTTCAGAAGTAGGATGTAAACGAAACAATGGTTGTTAAGGTTGTTTGTTAGTGTTATTGTTAGGCATAGATAAGTAGGTTCTAAAACAATCTTATATATACACGTATTCCGCGTATCGCATCGTAGTGTTGTGTGTATGATATCAGCCATATAGCTAGTGTACCAGATTACTTAATCCTCAGTCCTTCAAACTGCTTTGATGATAGATTGTACACCATCTATGTGATTCAATCATCGAGTAGTTCTATATACCTTACTATATTTCCTCATACATTTCTAAAATCAAATCAAT
Source organism: Leucoptera coffeella (assembly GCA_030578115.1). Lineage (NCBI taxonomy): Eukaryota > Metazoa > Arthropoda > Insecta > Lepidoptera > Lyonetiidae > Leucoptera > Leucoptera coffeella. Next base: position 207,956 of record JAMBLF010000483.1, read on the forward strand.
AAATAACTACTTATTGATATTTACATTATTTTGCTTTGTAAAATCCTTGTTGCATCATGATATCAGCAAATTTTTTGAAAAGTTAATTGCTTTTTCGTTATCACGATTTTAATTCTATTGGACATTCTTTCATGTATGTTACATTAAATCTAATCAAACTTGAGTCACCAACTACCAAATAAACATCTAAAAGCGAACTAATCGCACTGAAAAAATATCTTTTCATAAACTAGTTAGTTATAGTAAAAAGTTCTGTGTTAAACATAAGAACAGCGTAGTGCAATGCAGACCATTTGCATGTAATTGGATATGGCAATAGTGAATTGAACATGTACTATTAATATTCCCCTCTATTCCTGTTTGATCGGACACCTTATCGTTTTCCTCTGGCTGTGTTGCAACTTGTTTATGTGTAAAAATTAATTGTACTTAGTGTACAAATGTTTTTTCGAGGAAAAAGAGTCAATTAACATAGCTTAGATACCATAGCTTGTGAATTTCATGCTTCATGAAAGACATAACATGCTTCTGAGACAAATATCAGTTTTAATAATAGTTTGGTAAACAATCGTATATCTATTAAACTTTAAAAATAGCAGACAAAGTAACAAAGAATTTTCAAGTAAAATTCTCCAAGACGACCTATGCACGTACGAACATAATCCTGAATATAACTACAAAGATAAAGCGTCGTTCTTAGTCACTAATTACTTTATGATACGCTATCGAGCGATAATTCGATAATATTATTTTATAAACGGCTGATATCAGCGGCTGATAGGCGGCGGTTACGTGTTCTGCGCCTTGCAAGTTCAGTGCGACCGTTGCGTTAAAGCTAACAACATGGCCGAATTCCGCGCTGCCAAGGCTGGCTTCAACGCCGAAGCTCAGTCCAGGATCAACAACAAGTACAACCCCGAAATCGCCCAAGAAACCCTGGAATGGATCAAAAAACTGACAGGCGAACCAGCGAACACGTCGGGCGATATTGAGAACGTCTACAGCGTGCTCAAAGACGGAGTTCTACTTTGCAAGCTGGTCAACACTCTGAAAGAAGGTTCGGTGAAGAAGATCAACCAATCAACGATGGCGTTCAAGTGCATGGAGAACATCAATGCCTTCCTGGAAGCTGTGGTGAAGTTGGGCGTTCCTACTCAAGAGACCTTCCAAACGATCGACCTTTGGGAGAGGCAGAACTTGTACTCCGTTATCGTTTGCCTGCAGTCTCTCGGCAGGAAGGCAGCCAACTTCGGCAAGCCCTCAATAGGGCCCAAGGAGGCTGATAAGAACGTCAGGGAGTTCACAGAAGAGCAGCTCAAGGCAGGCCAAAACGTCATTTCGCTGCAGTATGGCACTAACAAGGGTCAGCAGAGCGGTATTTCCTTTGGCAACAAGCGCCAGATGTGATATTTATGTTCCTTCTTTCGTATAAGTTGTTTGTAATGTAATAAAGTTGTTATAAATTCTAGCTGGGTATTTTGTTACATATATTTATGCCTCTACTCTAACGGGACAGGCATAGATTCGATCGATCCTGACATTCATTCATTCGCATTCTATCTTTTATTTCCTTGTCTTTATACTGTAATTTTATGTGAAGGATGACACAAAAATAAGTAATTACAGATAATGCCTGTTATCACAAAGGTGCTAAACGTAATCATGATCCACAAGAATGGCTTGAAAGTAATCACCAACATTTTAGGCTATAAAAGTGAGATATACATATTTGTCTATGCTCGCATAGCTATGGAATGTTATCTCCATTTCATTATCTCAAGTATTCAAAACTGACGTAAGAAAGAGTTTATTCAAAATAGTAATAAAGACAAACAAGACAAGCTCTTTAACAACCATTATCCCTTACGGGATAATCAGAGGTTCGGTTGTCCATCTCCGCAATAGCAGAGGTAGTAATTATATGGCGACGTCAAACCTACGTGTAGACGACAAAAATAAAAAATCAAAGATTGTATAGTTACATATTCAAAAAATTTTAAATAATAAATTGGCCAGTTTCTGTTTAAAGGTTTTATTTATCAGTTAATACGGAGCATCAATGTTTATTTCTATTTTAAGGATTTCAAGTCTCGGTTTAATCTACTATTTATAAATTTTCCTGCATTCGGCTGAAATGATGACATCATTATCGAATGCCCGTCATATCGATTTTTAAAGAATTTAATCGATAATTTTATATATCCTCTTATGTTTGATAAATTGGGGTTTACTTGCGATTAAAATACATTGGAAAGGTGTCATTTGCGATAATTATCGGACGTTCAAGTTGGTCAGACAGTTTTTGCTTAGATTGTCAAAGCTAATCAGATAATACGAGTAGTAATACAAAGGATTAAGTATTTAACAGTCAATGCTATTATTTACCATAACAACGCTATATGTTTGTTAAGAATATAATTATCACAAGACAAATGTATCGAATTATTTTATTAATATTTTATCAATGATATGTGGGTAATATGTATGAGTAAAATTTATTACTATTTTAGTGGCTAAGATTGAAAACGGCTTGCTTCGATGGTTTGGACATGCTATGCGGATGAATGATAGCAGACTGACAAAAGAATGACTGACTGGTTACGTAGGGGTCGGCCCAATAAGACATATAGCAGTCAGACGCTTTATTGAAAAAGGGCGACGTTAGGAGCCGAGTGTGTATGAGAAGATTAATGAGTGTCAATGAAGCGAAAGTGGTCTGTCAGGATTGGGACAAATGGGGATCCGTGATCTCTGCCTACCCCTCTACAGGGAATCAGGCGTGATGTGTATGTATGAATGTATTTTAGCTCGTAACCCCTTTTAGGTTTGAACCGTGACGCCCTTGTTGCTTTGGTGATAATTAAATAACAAATGGCGGTGTTAAACGTTGTCATGGAAACTGCAATAACATTCAACTTTGTAAAGTCTGCATATTAATCTAATATCATTAAGTTAATTCGAAAACGTATATCGTTTTCTGATTCATTTCTTAGATAGGATTTGTTTTCTCTTGTGTTTCTTTTGTTTAGACCCGATTCTTTTGTATTGGAGAACTTTGTAAGCAAATGAGGTTGGTTATGTTCCTATAACACGCTAAACGTCAAAATTGTCTGTTCTACTTTTGTTGTTTGCTTTTCATTTGTTTTCTATTTGTATCTTTGCACGCTTCTTTTGTTGAATAGTGTTCTTTATATAAGACTGAAGTGACCCGCTCCGGCTTCGCACGGGTATAAAATATAGCCTACCCCACTATTTGATGGATGTTATTATACATATAAACCTTCCTCTTGAATCACTCTATCTATTAAAAAAACCGCATCAAAATCCGTTGTGTAGTTTCATACAAAGGGACATAGGGACAAAGAAAGCGACTTTGTTTTATACTATGTAGTGATAGTGATATACATACATTTGCGTATGATAAAATGCATGCAATCTCTGCAATGATTAATTTTAGTATCCTGGACGTTTTGTCCTTTAATACTCCATAGTAATACAACTGCTATATGCCATTCAAAGGTATTAATAGACGATATGATTCATAACCTTCCCGACGTATTAAGTGCAGTTTAATTCAAGGACACTGCTTAGGGGGCTTTAATTGAAGTAACCTGACCAATCAATCTATTAATCGATGTTTTGCTCATACATCTATCTCAGAACAGATTAGGATCTTTGAACATGATATAGCTCAGTAAAGGAATTCAAATATAACGTGATTTCCTCATTATAAGTATGACAAAATATCCGTAAAGTTCTTAAGTTTTTTTTTTACAATATCTCTACGAGATAGTCATCACTAATAGGTGAAATATCTATCTTAACCTTAATTAACATGCAAATAATTATCTCTTCACTTCAACATACTTCACATTTCTTCACAATACGTTTGGTATATTCCTTGCACATTTGATCGTTGTTTGTTTATGTTCAAGTTTAGAAATAATGCGTGTTTTGTTTAAATTCAAGTTTAGAATATAATGCGTGTGTTTTGTTTTAAAACGCGTTGACACGGTCGTTGTCAGGAAGCCATCGCACCGGAAGTGCCGTTCACGCGTCACCTAACAGCGGAAGTTACGTCCTAGCCCGCGGTTTATTAGAGACAGGGTTATGTTTGGGATGTCATGAGTAACATATTAGCGAGGCATTAATTTGTCGCGGAAACATGCATTGCAAAAGTACTCAAATGTGCAAAAGTGTACGTGATTGTTTAGGTTATAGCGCCATTTTGTTGTGTGGTTTAGTGCTTTATTTAAATAGTTTCCTTCATACGTTCGTCTATCCCTTTCGAGATACGTAAGACATAATGTCTCTACGGTTGCCTGAAAGGTTATTAACTCCAAGTCTTAATATTTCCTCAGTTACCGGTAGTGTTATTAAAGAGTACGTGATGGAATTAATATTGGAGACAGGTAGCTAGCCCATCGTCTAATAGCTATTCCCTTTACATCTAGTTCCTTAGTAGCTTCCTCTTACTTGGGAAGAATAGCTGTTATGACGCGTTTTATTAAAATCCTCGTACAAATATGAGTATTTGTTAATAGCTTTTTTAATAGTTTATAATTTATGAGTATTTTTATACTTATATATAAAATGTTTATCTATGTTAGTAACTAATGTTTTGTATTATAACGTAATAATGTAGTTTATGCTCTGTATTGTCGTATTAAGCCCCATCCTGTAAAAGCAATATATTGTTAATAAATAAATTGATCAATAATTAGTTATTAACGGTGAGGGAGAACATCTTGAGGAAACCTGCCTATCCCTCAAGATAGGTAATAGTCAGTGCCTATATACGGCGATACGGTTTACTTCCTATCACGTTGGGTGCTGTCTATCTAGTGATACGCGGGCTTTGAATGACCCATACCTAACATGCCTTCGAAATTTCGGAGATAGGCATTCAAGCCTCTGACTACCCCGCCATAATAAAAAAAGGGAGTGTGTAGACACAAGTCGTGAAGCGTATGTAATAATTAGTATTTGTAGAATCTCTCTTTTAGATTGTTTTGATTACTAAGTGACCTAAATGCGTCCTAAGGCTTTACGTGCAAATGAAACAAAAACCAAGCCGCGTTTTCACTGTAAAGTGGAACGGAGAAATTGAAATTGAATTGATTGAAATAGTTTTTCTAATCTACTTACCAGAGGGCATTAAAGAGTGCCTTAGTAATTTATTGTGATGATGAGGCGATTGCGGGGTTAAGAGTAATTGGGACTTGTTACCTGCCTCTAAAAAGCTTGTTAATGGGACTGATTCATGTAATACATACTTATATACACATCTTCTCATACACATTCGGCGGTTACAGGTATTCCTAACGTCACCCTTTTTCAATATAGCGTCTATCTGACTGTTATATTATTCATGTAATTATTATTTATCCGAGTTCTATTATAGTACATAGATGTCGATAAACCAAAAATATAGATCGATCAACCAAATGATTCTAAATCAAATACGCAGAGATTCACTTAACCAAACAAAAACAATTATTTATATCAATAAAACTGTTACAATTTCAGATTCTGGACATTTTTAAGTTTTTAAATATAGGGGCATTAAAAAGACTGTAGATCTGTGATAATTTGTATATTGTATTCAAAATGTAAATAACCTCTTATCTGTCATTCATTTTCGTGTTTCAATTCATGTCGTTCTTTGACTTATACAAGTATTAATATAAGAAACTACACTCATACGTCACACCTTCATGCTTAATGAGCATGTAGGTTCTTAGCCGACATAATTGTGATTGTATAAGTCAATTAATTAAAAGTGTAAGTATATGTTAACTACATTTATATAGGTTAGAATAACAAGATCTTGGAGTCGATAATGTTATCTTTTAACATAACTAATGGAGTATTATTCGTTTATATTTTAATACAGAGTTTGATGGTTATGTATAATAACTTGTCCTTAAAACAAAGTGAATCTCACCGGATAAATTTATCTTTACTGGGCATGAATAGCCAGAAAATAAATACAGTCATAATGTATGTGTATGTTTTAATAAAGTCGTTATATGTAATGTTTATTACCCGTACACTATATCCACAACTCTAACGTGAAAGAAAAACATCGTTAGAATACCCGCATAACGGAAACTATGTGCGTATACAATAATTGCGAAAAAAAACTTTCAAACAACGTGACAACTATAAAGGGTAAACACATATAAGTTTAAGATTTTCTAAGGATTCTAGACAGAAATATATATTACCCATTATAACTTAATAATATATTATGTTCACTCTACTTAACTCATACTACTAACTACTATGAGTCTTACAACGTCTATTTAGACTTTAGGTAATAGTTTATATATTTCCCAATAAGTTCAACATACTCCTAGTCCTTTAGTCATCTGTGTGACAGAAACGTAGCTAGTCATAATTCTTACGTGCTAAGTAACACAGGACATTGAAATAGTACCACTCAATATATTTACGAGTACTACTTGACCCGTTACGTCGTTGATATTATAACGGTACTAGGAAACTAATCCCATTATATCGATCGCATTTGTAAGGCGTCTAGAGCTCTTTCGTCTTGATATTGGTTATCCATTCATATGATAAATAACATAACATACATGAGTACCTATTACGGTGAGGGAAAACATCGTGAGGAAACCTACCTGTTCCCCGAACAGGTAATAGTTAGTGCTTGTAAATGGCGACATGGCTGACCACCTGTCACATTGAGTACTTTCTGGTCAACACTTGGGTTCGAGGTGGCCATAGATTTACTACCTTCGCAATTGCGGAGATGGACATCTGAACCTCTGACTACCCCGCAAGGGTTAATGGTCGTGAACGCATTTGTCTTTTATCTATTACCGCGGAGTCTGTATGAGAAGATGTACGAGTGTAAATGAAGCGAAAGTGGTCTGTCAGGATCGGGACAAATGGGGATCCGTAAACTCTGCCTGCCCCTCTACAGGGAATCAGGCGTGATGTGTATGTATGTATGATAAATAATATATACACGTATTATGAAAGGAATATGTGGGTGAAGTCGAAGGGCGTTTGACATTCAATAGACAAGCTGGGTAATAAAGACAATTAGTGCGTATAATGACCGTGTCTATATGTGGAGGTGTATGGAACGTGGTCGACAATGTCATGATTGATTGTGGCCAGAATAGTTCATTCGTTTTTATTTGGTTTGGAGATATACATAAATGTAAGTGAAGGAATATTACTTATATTATTATAGGATGGATGGATATTAAAACTACGTACGAAAACAATTTAGTCCTTTACTCACAATATGATGAATATTAAATCATAAATACATACCTATATTCACACTTCTACTCCCCTAACGGGATAGGCAGAGACTAGATCGCCAAATTTAAAATCCTGCCTAATTTCTGTGGCTTCACTCACACCCATTTAACTTTGCATACATGCTCTTCTGTACACACACTACGTTAACAAGTAAAATATATCAGTAGAAACTTAAAACTAAAACTGAATTATTAAAGTTATGAGTTTGTTTAGTTATATTTTCACACAATACCTAATTGTCATCATTCTGGCCTTATACAGCCTTGCCTTATACGTGAAATGACAAAGTCCACGTCATAGACAGACAGTCACCTAGGTATTATAGTTATCTTGAGTGTCTTAATTATGATTGTAGAAGAATGTACTCGTACTTATGTTAGAGATAATTTATTATTGTACTAGTACATAGTTGAATGAGTAGTTAGTTTTGTCTCGTGGAGTACTTAGTACCGTTATGGTGTAGTTCATTTATGTTTATAGGGATTATATAAGTTAGGTTTCAAAAACCTTCAATCAATCAAAAAAGTATGTTAAGTAACTATGACATTAAATTAGTTTCATTATGAAATGTACAAGGAAACCGAGAAACTTCAAATAATTTGTCAAGTACCAAATCAAATTAATGTAATATATTATGAGCTTAGAATGGATGTCTTTTGGTAGTATGGAAGTTATCATCATGAAGTACCACTAAGAGTTTTTTTAACTTGAATTATCATAAATATTCCGCAACTAAGTGTCACTGACAGTTCCCTAGACAACCTTTCAGTTGCGGAATATTTATTATTATGTGAGTGTGTGTCTATCTATGTAATATACAAGCATTTAAAAACAGCAAGCTAGGTATAAAACTATACAATACGACGACTATAAGATACAGTGTTTTAAAATTAGTATACTTTGAAAATTTAGCAGAGTCGTTTAAGTTGGCGATACATTGTATCTGTCTACCCCGTTAGGAAGTATAGTTGTGAATGTATGTTAGTGAATTAATCTTAGCTGGCTTTATTTTTGTATAATTATATTGTATTCTGCAGCAAAACATAATTATTTTATAGTTACTGCAACAAAACTTGTACTTATTGAAATCACGGGTTTTCTAATGGTCTTCAATTCGTTCGAACTACTTCTTAATGGTAATTTTCCGGCTATTATGACGACAGTTACAGCTAAGCCATTAGGAAAACAAATCTTACTTAGCGTACTTTACTGAGTATTTATTTTTTGTAGTAAAAAACAATGTGTTACTTTTTAAATTAGTACTAATTCGTGTATTAATTTACTTCGTAGAATGTCTTTAAAAATCTCAGGCAATTAACCCTAGTCACTTTTTATTACAATCTAACTGAAGACTAACAAACACTATCAAAAGATTTTAAAAATCGAAAGCGTCGTTTCTTGTCAAAAACCACGGTGATACCAAATAGAGAATGTTCGCTATTACACCGGCCGTAACGTCACTCGATGACTCAAACGTTCAGTTTACTTTCCGCTATCTAGTTCGACTAACGTGGATTGAACGATGTGTTATTCTAGTGCCTTTAGAAAAATTGCCTTTATATAATAAGTGAATTTATACAGCGTATTGCCTAGTTTTGTACAAAGGTAAGGAACAAAGGAGGTTTAGTTTAATGTTTCACGTGTGAAGAATGTTTCATTGTTGTAAAAAACCTTGGTTGTGATAAGATAAACTGTTTGTAGCTATGAGAGTTGGTATTGTGCGTAATATCGCGATAATCTAATCATTGTTTTCCCTATGAATTTTGTCGTTGCTTCAGGTTGAATTGAATTCTTTTACTTCGTTACTTTTCGACTAGTTATTCAATTTAAATTTAGAGTACTATCTAAATAATAATATCGATTTGTTATTTACAATTTGATTCAGTTTAATATCAACGACTTTAAAAATCTGTGTATATAATTAATGTGTTTTGAAAAACATCACGTTTTTTAATAATTGCGTGCCTTTAGTTATTTATTGTAATCTTATGCGAATCAATATTATGTAATTGGAAAGTTTTGCTTTCAGTCTCACGATGAATTGTCTAGACTACATTTTAGCATTAATATAGAATATATTAATAATTTCTCTGAGACGCAAAAACGTTCCCCCGTTTCTCATTTCCGCACTGCGACATGGGGTCGGCTTTTATTATGTCGTTGTCATCGATAGTGTTATAGCTTATATGTATAAAGATTTAGTTATGTTTTACGTATACAAATATCTACTAACTATTGAGTGCTAACAGCTATTGTTATAAGATGTTATTTTTGAGTAATAAATGAATGAATGTCCAGAAAGAGCATACATATTTTATATTTGTAGAAATCATTTTATATCTTAATAAGTTCTGAAGCAAATATCACAGGTTGTTTTTTGGAACTTCGTCAGTAATATTTAACTTCAAATAAACCATCTGTATTGTATCCGTGACAATATTCGTACATAGTTCATCAACTTATTTCTTCTCTAAAAATAACTTAACCAAACCACATCTGATCATTTCTGACAACTCTTTTTTGAGTCCCGTAACACTTGTGGTTACCGCTTACTTTTCCCTCAACCTGTGAAAATTCACACGGACTGCCAATGGTCTTCACTCATTTATTGGCCTTGGTTACGGGCATTGATCGGTATACAGGTCATAACTGACCAACGAAAGACTTAAAAGTATTAATATATGTGTTTATAAATGGTCTAACTCAAACACTATTATTGATTGTTTCGATGCATAGAAAAATGAATAAAGTGTGTTTACCGAACTGTCGTAAATTTTGATTGAAAATTTTGAGCCCCGTAAGCATACGAATAATATTTCTTGTTCACTTTCAACATAGCGTCAGGTTTATGCTATCAAAATGAGACAGAAGTTTAGGTTGCTAGCCTATCGCCAAATCAATTCTATTTATTTCCTAGGAGTCACTTAGTCCCCTTTTACGACATGTTGGGAAGAACGGTAACTAGTTTGTATTCTATTTTCGTCCCTTACAAGTATGGGAAAATGAATAACGTTAGACATTCAAACATTCAATTGTATGTAACAATAACGCATATGAGAAAATATATAATTGTATGTTGTATACAATTTATACTAAGATAATACTACAATAGGGTTATAGTAAACAGTTTTGTGTAGAAGTGTTTATTATAACATAAAATGATACATTTGTATTGTGTATTCTTAGAGTAGACGTATTTTCATACTATTATTATGATAATGTAGAAACATATAAACATTTATCTTTATAAACACTATAAAAAAATTATAAAACAATCATTCAGGCTCTTTTGAAGTTAGTTATGGATTCCATACACATTATTATACGTATTATCCCACGACACGTAAGATCATTATATTTTACCTAAAAATCTCAATCTCAATGATACCAAACACAATCTAAATTAGTCCTTATTTTCTGGACACCTTTTACGTTTATCATTTACGTTACTGAAGGTATATATATGTACTACAGAACTACATATTACGCCTCATACAATATAGCTAAAGTTGAAGTTAGCTCCGCATAATCCATTTAGGTTATTGGGTGAGTCTTTTTGTACTTGCAAGGAGCGCTTTTGTTCGAATGCCTTTCTAATGTCAGGGTTCAGTGGCTTGAGAGCATGGCAAGCGATAGTGCAATATGCTACAGACATGTCAGTATAAGGTGCCTGTATAGTGGATAGGTTAATAGGGTAATTTAAAGGAAATACTGTGATATAGAAGGGTAGATTGTTATTACGTATAGCATTGGAGGTAAATGGATTATATTTAGTTAGAAGCCTACATAATCCCTTAAGTTAGTGTAATTAGTTATTCTAAAGGGGACTAAAGACATAATAAAAGAAGTTCTGTAGTTTTGTTACTTAATATTATTCACATGTCCTTTTGCTCACATGTTTAATCCTTATATTTATCCTTATATTATTGTGTCTTTAGACCCATTTAGAATAACTAACTACACTAACTTGAAGTAGTTTACAATCGGGAAAAGAACCGTGACGATTAAGTCGTGTTGATGCTATTAGTTACTTCATATTTTGCCATAATATTAAATGTTATATATACGATAGTAAGTACTTATGCACGTGATGTTTTTCGATTTACTTAGAAAGAGTGAATGAAATGATTCAAGCCTTCTTTCGGTCAACTTTCTTATTCTAGTGATAGCTATATTACCGATAATTTCTATCTCTAATATCTATCTAATATCCCGTAATATTCGGACATATTCAGCAGTTATTGTAAAAAATTATGAAAATATGTTCATGCGTATAATATAGCTCTATCTCCCCATATTATCTTATTATAATAATTACAACTTTACGTCCATAATTTGTGTTTAAAAAGGGGCTGAATTTTATATGCTATCTGTGTTACTTATTTGTCACAAGGCTATATCTTTTAGACTGTATTTCCTACCTTTGTACAAGCTAATGACCTTTCAGAAATTCAAAATAAACAATGATATTGATTTTCATTTGGGTCAGGGCAACAAATTTGCAACAATCCCTACGGTTTGCCAGAGGTAATCCCTAAACGGGACAAAAGTAATAAGAGTAGGCCTATTGTGCGATTTGACTGTCTCTGGTTCATGTCTAAATGTAGTGTGTGTGCAATAAAGAATAAATAAATTTCATGAAATAGTGAAAAGGTTCTAGTCCGTTGACGAAATAAGTTAATTTTAATTATCCCCTAACTCAGAATTCAGTCGGTACATTTTGCATAATAGCCAGATAGCAAGATTAAATCTTGATAAATGTACGTACTCTTAGATACATTGAGTACCAAAGTAGTAAGAGAAAAGACTAGTAGGGTAATTATAGGCATTAAAGTTTCACTCAAATTATCCCATCGTGTCATTAGCAAAGCTGAGATTGAAATGGGCTCTAATAACATCGCTTATCCTAAGTTGAGATTGCATGTGGAGGATGCATTTTTTATCATCTACCGCTCAGATGGTCAGGCTTAATTAGTGTTTAGAACTGGTTTATTCCGGCTTTGCGAGGAAAACTGATCGTGGTTTTGAACTCAGATAAATCCTTATGTGAACTAGGGTTAAAGTAGAATATAGATAGATGGTGACTAAGAGACTCGGGGTCAATGAAACTTATTGGGCGATGGGCTAGCAAACTCACCAATTACCCACATAAGTACCATGACATCCCCTATATTCATGCTAATATGTCACCAAGAAAATGTTTGCATATCTCCAAGGTTCTGTCCACACTAAAAAGGATTAACGGACGTGAATATATAGATGTCTTCGTATATTGCAAAATTATGTTTAGTATGAACTTATTATATATCCTTACGATATCCTTATTATATCAGTTGCAACTCTGTCATTTGGGTCTTTGGCTTCTTAAATTCAATTTCAATTCAATTTAATTCTTTTCTCTCACCCAGCGTTTACAATAATCTTTATTTAACCGAAATAGACTCCAAAAGGCATCAAATAAATGAACCATTACATTGAATCATTACAGCGCTCTTTGATACCGTGAAGCTACTTTTTGGCTACAGTTTTTACTAGATTAAATGCAATTACGTCAGCAAGACTATGGCCGAGATAGTCAGAGCGTGGCTTTACTTTCACTGAGCGAATCAGTTACTTACCGTTTCCTCTCGTCTTGAATGCTTCCTTATAATGCCTTTGGAATTAGTGCCGTTTTCCATTTTGTTTGACGGTTATACTTGATGGCCGCTGACCGTTCACTGTTCGTAGAAAACTGTTTATGTTGTATTTTGTCTCTTAAAGATGCTTTGGAAAGTTACCGTGGTTTGTTTTATCGATAAAATTAGAATCATGATAGTTAGTGAGCCTATTGAAGTTTACAAATGCTGAAAATATAAATAAACTCGTTTTCTCTCACCGCTACATACCGTAAGCACTCAAACTGAGAAAAAATACACCTGTTTCATAAACATAACAAACTGTAACCGGAAATCGAATCCGGAACCCTTGGTACACCTAACCTAGTAAGGTGCCCGATATGTTACACTACGTTACTCAATTACTCACCAAGTGTACCCAACAATGAGTTATTAAGTAATCTCGCAATAAATGTAACAGTGCGTAAGAATCTAGGTAATTTCGTGAGGAATAACAATAACAATTTTCGCAAGAAGCCTCACCGTGAGATACTCATTAATTCGGTTCTCGTTTTCAAAATTAACTGTTCCGGTACAGAATAATATTAACTCGCTTTCGGATGCGTGACTGTTACGTAAGTTTGCAAAAACTTATTAAGTTTAATTTATTCTAAGTCACTGACATTAATAAAATGTTACTGGTGGATATTCGGATAATGGTTAATGTGAAGTTTGACTCTCGTTTTGGTTTAAGTTCGAATCCTAATTTCATAATACTAGCCTGATTTATTAGAAAATATTATTAATTAAAATAAAAGTTGTGTTTATCTTATACTAGCTATGTTTTGCATAGTTAGATTGTTTTGTATTATGTATTTCTGTTTAGTGTATTATGATTAACTAAGAGACATACGTTTTCGTAATCCATAATCCATCCACTAAGGTTATTTTTGAATGGGAAAACTATAGAAAGAAATTTTGCATGCAGACGTGTAAATAAAGTTAAACATGATTTCTGTTTACATGTGATGACGTGTGATTACACATGCATATACATCATTATAATATGTAAATAAGTGTTATACATAACACCCGTCATGTTTCGAATTATTAACATGCAATAGTGAAACTGTAAAAGAATCGAATGTTGATTTTTGTCTTTAATTTTGCTATATTATTTCTAGTTTAAAACCTACAATACATACAACTACAAACATCTTAGTTTGATATAGCATAAATTATTATGTATTACTGTTACTATTCAATGCGGCCTTGTCAGAAATTATCACTATTGAACTTATTAGATTGAACTTATTATGTAGATAGTGTATAGCACAATGGAAACCCCTTCTCACACAAATCATCATCAAACGTGACAAGTTGTACCTGTTATATTGTACTGACTAGCTTGTGACTATAAATACCGTTGTAATACCCTGTACATATGTTAAGTACTACCATATATAAAGTTTATTTTTATTTAATGTCGAAAATACTCCTATTTGTGAAATAATACTCGCATATTAGGGTTGTCAGAATACCAGTGATGCAGCCTAGCTGATTCGTATACTGAGACAGCATCTTTTCACTGAATCAGTTGGCTTTTCACTGGCACAGGTTCAGGTGTCGCTCTCCGCAATTGCGAAGGTAGTAATTCTATGGCCACCTCGAACCCCTGTGTTGATTATTGATTGTTGAGTGATGATTATGGTAATACAAAATAATGTTAAGATGGTCGGAGCATAAAAGAGTGAACACACTCAGTTATGGACCCAAGGTCGATAAGGTTAGAAGAGGAAAGCCGCGTAAAATACATGTCGATCTAATTGGAGACATTCAAGTCCAAGCAAAATATCCTTTCTTTCTATTTACTTCTATGTTCTTCCTTACCAGATACCCAGAATGACAATAGACAAGCAGCTGGTGTGGGCGCGGGACCCCAGCGATGGCTTCGTGCTGTCCAGGATCCAAGAGCTCATGGGCGACGAGGCCTACGTGCTGCCCATCGACAATAGGCACCAGAAAAAGCTGTGCAGCTTCGAAGACATCCTCCCGGCTGGGGACCCTAATAAGGATGTCGATGATAACTGTAAGTAGTAGGTTTGATATCAATAGGATGTGGGGATGGATTAAACATGATTATTACATATCATTCGCCCAACATCATTTTTCCCTATGGGAGCAAAAATACTTGAGTGGGTGGCCGTGACGTAATAGATCTTTCATTTAGATCTAGCCAAATAACTAATGAAAATATGGAATAAAAATACCATGAAAATATGCCAAATAGTTACAAGAAGTTATATATGTTTTAAGGTTTTATCCACCGCGAAAAGTATATAAGACAAAAGACAAACGCGTTCACGATCATTAACCCTTGCGGGGTAGTCAGAGGTTCAGGTGTCCATCTCCGCAATTGTGAAGGTACTATTCTATGGCCACCTCGAACCCACATGTCGACCAGATAGTACTAAATGTGACAGGTGGTAAGAATTGTCGCCATATACAAGCACATTACCTGTATACACGAGAAGATGCTATGTTTCTATACTCCATTTTTAATGTTCAACACCTCGGGGATAATGTTTATATGGAATAGATAAATGAGAGAAAAGAAATAAATAGCCTAGTGTAAACCCCAATTTCTCGAGAAACTAGCAAATCGATTGCAAAGTTTTCTTGTTTTTTACAGCTATGATTATAAGAATAGATAAGTGTCAGAAACAGAATCAACATGCTAGTGTAAAAACTAATTCGTTGGATAGCGTATCATAGAAAATTTATTAAAAACATTTCTTGTTATTCACAGAAATAAATAAAGGATACTACTCGTACCTCAATATGACAAAGATATAAAAGTAAAACAACTAAATTAATATACGGCTTATATATTTTCAGGTGAACTGCTATTTTTGAATGAGGCGACACTACTTAACAATATCATCTTGCGTTACAAGAAGGATAAGATATACGTAAGTACATGAGCAACTTTTATTAGCCCTTTTGAGGTATACAATAAGTAGCTTGTAACCGTGCTTTATGATTTTTCTTCTCTCTTTTTAACGATTTCATAATGCTACATCTAATATTTACCATATAGTCAGCATACAATGTGTCAAGTAGAATACTATGGCGCAGTGTACCGAAACTCAGTAACCTATTCCCAGAAACATGCAAGTTTCTGAAACAATTTTACTTTTTTATATTATTCGCGTAGACATATATTTATTTATTTATTTATTCTTCCACGTACATCGATCATTACAGGTTTAACCTAATGCAATCGAGTAAGACATTTATGAAAAATATATATATAAAAAAAAACCTTAACTAATTAATTATTATAAATCACTCTTATAACTAATTATATACAATCCTACTGTTTTGAATTCGCTCAGAGCACACGAAAACAGGTCTATTTCCTCTAAAAATCTATTTAGAATGTAGAGCGCCGTTTCCGTGAGTACAAGTTCAGTGAGGGTTAAATCTAAAATCTACAATAATCGCTGAGCAAATGATTTTTCTATTTACTATACTAATAAAAAGTGCCGAAACTTGACTTATACAGCTTGACTATAATGCTACCAATTCATTTTTTTTGTTATATTATCTTCGTACAGTCTGTAGTATTATATTATATGTGGGACAGTGAATATTAAAGTTTTTGTATACAAATTTAACATGTTTGACTTTCAGACATACGTTGCCAATATCCTGCTAGCCGTGAATCCCTACAGAGAGATCTCCGAAATGTACTCATCGAAAACCATCAAGAAATACCAAGGGAAGTCCCTCGGAGAACTGCCGCCGCATGTGTTTGCCGTTGGTATGTACTAACATAAACCGTCACTTGAATGAATCATTTCTAAAAGAGCATATGTTTGGAGTAAATACAATGTGACATGTGCCCTTTTAGATATTATCCAGTCACTTATGCTTTAACTGAAATCGCGTCTCTCGATGTTTGTAGATTGTTAAGTACCGTGCTAGCTGGGACCTGGAAAGAATGCTAAATAGCTGCTGTTCTACCGGGCATATTTATAAGAGGCGATTTAGAGATTTGGGATCAATTTTATCAAAATACTGATGTTCCCTATCAAAAGTAACCAAGTTGATATTATTTGTAGGTTCTATCCACAAAGGGGTTTAACGACGTGAATGAATATGTATTCGTGTCTTTTAGAATTTTAAATTTACAAATAACACTCTCAAATTCATTTATATGAATGTATATACATACATGCAATAATACTAAACTATTTGATGACCTCCGTGGCGCAATCGCTTAGACACCTGAACGCTCATCGTAAGGTCCCAGGTTCGATTCCCGGTGGAAGCAGAGTTAAGAACTACGCTTTTATTTTTTCCAGTCTGGTTGTTGATTATGTACGCTAATAAGTATATGATATATACTTAGATGTAGATACACAATTCTGAAATGTACTTAGCAAAGGGTTAGTTCAATTGGTGTAATGTCTTACAATGATTAATAACTAACGGGACTTATCGCGTAAGTTTATGTATAATAAAGTTACCTTTATTAACCCGACGTTTCGGCTACGTTGCAGCAGCCATGGTCACGGGCAGACTGATAAGTAATAATAATAGATAAGTCCCATTACTTATTAATCATGAGTATAAATCGCGATTCTCTTAAAACTATGTCTTACAATATTATTATTTATTTATTTATCTCTTACAGCCGACAAAGCGTTCCGCGACATGAAATCCCTGAAGCAGTCCCAGTCCATAATAGTCTCTGGGGAATCCGGGGCTGGTAAGACGGAGTCCACCAAGTACATCCTCAAGTATCTGTGTGACTCTTGGGCGAAGGAAGCCGGGCCTGTAGAACAGAAGATTCTGGATGGTGAGGGCTCTATGACTATTGTAAAAAAGATGACTATTTGTGTATATATTGCCAGAAAACTCAGGAGAAAACTTATCTTGTATACATACACATCACGCCTGATTCCCTGTAGAGGGGTAGGCGAAGATCACGGATCCCCATTTGTCCCGATCCTGACGGACAACTTTCGCCTCATTGACTTTCATACATCTTCTCATACACTCTCGGCGGTTATAGGTACGCCTAACGTCACCTTTTTTCAATATAGCGTCTAAATGACTATTTGTGTATATATTACCATAAAACTCTTAGGAGAAAACTTATCTTACATAAGATATATTAAGCACTGTTTAGTTAGTCATATTTAATTCGTAGAGTAATCGTTTAAAACTTAGTTTTGACTTAAATGAAACTTACATAATTATAGATTCAATTAGATAAAAGAATGAATGTTCTTCATTAATGGAATTGTTGGAATATGGTTTTCGAAGAGTTTAAGTTTGTTTAAGTTCGTCTTGTTATATCAGTTGCTTAAGAAGTAATTAATTGTTATAAAGTAATACAGGTAAACAAACTTTTTTTTAAATCTTTTAAATCTAGATATTTCATTTTATTTTATTTCCAGCGAACCCAATTCTCGAAGCGTTCGGTAACGCGAAAACGACCCGAAACAACAACAGTTCCCGTTTCGGCAAATTCATGGAGGTGCATTTCAGTAACAAATACCAAGTAGTTGGAGGTTACATATCGCACTACCTTCTGGAAAAGTCCAGAATATGCACGCAGAGTGCCGAAGAGAGGAACTATCATGTGTTCTATGCGTTGTGTGCGGGCGCCCCGGCGGAATTGAGGAATGCACTCAAAATTACCAAGCCTGATGATTATTTGGTAAGTGTTCTTATAGTATATTCGCTTTAAGAAAATAGTGACGTCATCAAGGTCTCCATGATTTAACCAATGAGATTTTATAGGGGTTGTCTGTTATTGGTCAATGTGACTTCTTTTCTCATTTACTCACGTCTCATTGGTCAGTTTGACCTCTGATTATCATGACGTCACTATTTACTTAACGCGAATAGACTATAGTTTAATAAGACATATAACAGTCAGATAGACGCTATATTGAAAAAAGGTGACGTTAGGACTACCTATAACCGCCGAGAGTGTATGAGAGGATGTATGAATGTCAATGAAGCGAAAGTGGTCTGTCAGGATCGGGACAAATGGGGATCCGTGATCTCTGCCTACCCCTCTACAGGGAATCAGGCGTGATGTGTATGTATGTATGTTTTCTTAGTTTTTATTTTCGAATTGGATGTTTTTTGAGAAGCGTCTTAATGTTCGTTGAACAGGTAATGGTTAGTGCTTGTAATTGGCGACATGACTGATCACCTGTCACATTGAGTACTGACTATCTGGTCAATACGTGGGTTCGAGGTGTCCATAGAATTACTACCTTCGCAATTCCGGAGATGGAAACCTGAACCTCTGGCTACCCCGAAAGGGTTAATGGTCGTGAATGCGTGCGTGCGTCTTAAATATTATATAAAAGTGCATTGAGAATAATCGTTATAGTTTTGTGCGATGACTAAACGATTTATTTGTCATCCTCTCCATCCATCCGTCCATCTCACATATTCTTCAAATGAATTGTGCCGCAAGAAATGAAATTTTTGATTCTCAGCCTATGTTGTGCATCTAAGCTACCTACGACAAAAAAGACAAATGCATTCACGACCATTAACCCTTGCGGGGTAGTCAGGTTCATGTTTCCATCTCCGCAATTACGAAGGTAGTAATTCTATGGAAATTCTACCTACGACGTTATCTTAAAGCCTTTTTTAACGTACCATTGTATACTCTTATATAGCCAAGTACCATTGTTCACTTTTTGAACTAATAATATCTCATTATTCCCGCAGTACTTAAAGAACGGGTGCACCCAGTATTTCACAACGGACGCCTCTGAGAAGAAACTCACGGCTGCGCAGAAGAGCAAACAGCAAACAGCACAGGGCGGACTCAGGGACCCCATTTTGGATGATGTCGAAGGGTTCCAAAGGTTGACACAGGTAAACTAAGGCTTAGGTACTCTAGTGGTCTTGACATAATACCAGCGTAAGACTGTTGAATGGGTTTTTGAAAGATATTTAAGAATAAGACGTATTTTTATTTATTATTCTTCAAAACTTTAAAACTACAAAAACAGAATTTCTTTTAATGCGATGGCTAAGGTTATTATTATAGTATAACATGTAATAATATCTAATATTACACTTTCATGTAGTTAATAATAATGCTAAATATTACCAAGGGCATAATATATGTATATCCATCATACAGCACATATAGAAGGATGTTCATATGTATGTAATTTCATACTCTAAAAACGGGTAAAAATCACATGTCAATGAAAATTACTAATCTTATACATTCCAACGCACCCTTTTTCAGTATATAGTTTAATAAACTACCTTCATAGGCCGACTTAACCGCAAGGTGTATGGCATATTAAGAATAATAAATAAATAAATAAAACTACTTTCATTTATCTGACAGGCCTTATCCCGAGTAGGCCTATCAGAGGCGGAGAAGACAGCTGTTTTCTCGATCGTGGCGGCAGTGCTTCACCTTGGCAACATCGAGTTCGAGGAGGACCCAAGCGACGCGAGAGGGGGTTGCCAGGTAAATATTATTTTTTGTTATTGAAATTATTTAATTATTATATAATGCGGATGAATGATCGTAGATTGACAAAGGAATCTATGTGAGTGTAAGTGGAAGGGCGGTTATGCAGGTGCCGGTCCATGAAGACTTATGACAGTCAGATAGGTGCCATATTGAAAAAGGATGACGCTAGAAGTACCTATAACTGGCGAATGTGTATAAGGAGGTGTATGAGTGTCAATGAAGCGAAAGTGGTCTGTCAAGATCGCGACAAATGGGGACCCGTGATCTCTGCGTACCCCTCTACTGGGAATCAGTCGTGATGTGTATGTATGTATTTAAATACATAGATATAGAAACTATATTTGTTAAATATGTGGTTTTCAAGTTCACTTAAATATTTATTAAATATCATATTTTACCGTCACGATCCGGCTTACAAATAAAGCACCTCTACCACAGATAATATAATACTAGCCTCTATTCACATATAAATTTGACTATACAATATAATAACAATATATTAATACATATAACATATTTTAATTTGTTTAGGTTGCTGCAAAATGATTTATTGTTTTAAAGATTATTTGTCACTTTTTCGCTTTACGGAATAAATTATTGAACCAAATTGCCAATGCCAATATAAACCACGATCAGGATACTAAATAATTTATTTCATATCAAGGTGAAACCCAGTTCTGAAGGATCGATCAACATGGCAGCGTCTCTGCTTGGCGTTGACAACGGCGAGCTCAGGATGTCCTTAGTATCGCGACTCATGCAAAGCTCTCGAGGCGGCATGAAGGGGACTGCTATCATGTAAGTACATACATCATCAATCATCATCATCATCAGCCTGAAGTAATCCGCTGTTGGACATAGGCCTCCCCCAAATAACGCCACTTCTCTCTGTCAGTGGCCGTTCGCATCCATATAATGCCGGCCAACCTGCGCAGGTCGTCTTCCCACCTTGCCGGGGGGCGCCCCCCACTACGTTTACTGAGACGCGGTCTCCTCTCTTGGACTTTTTTGCTCCAGTACATACATAATACATACTAATAATATCTTCTTTGTGACATCCACATCATTACATACAATATTCAACATAAAATAGAATTCTAAGACAATAATAGGATTACATAATACACAACACGTAAAATAACATTTCATACAATTACATTACAATTTAAATATGATATTACACAGCTAGTTGTGGTAATCACAGGTGGTTGTAGTAATATATAATATCAGCGTTGCGTTTGCCACCAAACGTAACATACTCAGCTGAGTTAGAACCTTTTTGCTGCGACGATAACACGCACAAGCTATATCCCCTAGTTTGTAAGTTTGATTTGTAAAATATTTGTATTGTGTATGTTGTTGTGGCTGTAAATAAATGCTTTATTATTATTATTATTATTACATACCTATTCGTATACTCACGTCTTTAGGTACGAAAATTTGATATAATAGTAGATATATCTCGGTAGATCTAATAGGGTAACTTTATGTATTACTAAAATATCTCTGGTAACCGTTGTGTCACGCTACTCTTGGAGTTGTGTTTGCATTAATAATATCAATGAAGGATTTCTAAGATGAATTTCATTTGGATATAAATCTAATATGAAAGTAGTTATAGTTTATAAATTTTCGTTCGATTGTACGATAAAACTCTTTGACCGAGTCTGAAACTTAATGTTTGTTACACGAAAGTGTCTATATTAGTTTTTAATTATTTTTATTATCTTTTAAAATATATTTATATTTGTTAACGTTATAAATTCCATCACAATGTAATGTCCTAGTATTAAACCCCATTTTTTCTTTCCAGGGTACCCCTAAAGACGTATGAGTCGATAAACGCGAGAGATGCCTTAGCCAAGGCGATATATAGCCGCCTCTTCGACTACATCGTTACAAGAATCAACGAGAGTATTCCCTTCCAAGCCTCCGCCTATTACATTGGAGTGCTTGATATTGCGGGTTTTGGTAAGTATTTATTTATAACCTAAATAAATTCTTATACATTCACGTCCTTTAATCCACTTTTTGCGTGAATATTCTATAGACCTTTTTATTAGAGTGACTTTTCTATTCAGTGATATTGTCTACCACTTGACACGTTACGTATTCACTGACTGAAAACTTGGGTTGTTTATTAATTGCTACTATACCAATATAGGCGTTATCTATTGAAGTATCATCATAACATTTCGATTTTTGTTTGCGACTTTCTTTCGATGCCTATACAGTTGCTATTTTGGTATTTTCATTACAAATTACAACGCAGCTTTAAGACTAGGAACTAAGGTATTATATAAAGATAAACTTACCATTGCGACGATTGCGAGATTCGCGACTTATACTCATGATTAATAACTGACGGATCATAGTCCTGTTAGTTATTAATCATAATTACGATTAAACGTTACACCGTAACAAAAAACCTAGTTTGTTCAATATTAACATAAACTTTTCCCCTCCAGAATACTTCCAGATCAACAGCTTCGAGCAGTTCTGCATCAACTACTGCAACGAGAAGCTGCAGCAGTTTTTCAACGAGCGCATACTCAAGAACGAGCAGGAACTGTACAGGCGGGAGGGACTCAACGTGCCCGAGATACGATTCGTCGATAATCAGGATTGTATCGGTGAGTAGCATTAATACTACTCATGATTAATATCTAACGGGACTTATCGCGTAAGTTTTTATATAACAACTAGCTCAGCGCTCCGGCTTCGCACGGGTATAAAATATATAGCCTACTCCACTATTTAATGGAGGTTATTATACATATAAACCTTCCTCTTGAATCACTATTCTATTAAAAAAAACCGCATCAAAATCCGTTGCGTAGTTCCAAAGATTTAAGCATACAAAGGGACATAAGGACAAAGAAAGTGACTTTGTTTTATACTATGTAGTGAAGTTACCTTTATTAACCCGACGTTTCGGCTACGTTGCAGCAGCCATGGTCACTGTACAGGTAACTTTATTATTTTAAAAACTTACGCGATATATCCCGTTAGTTATTAATCATGAGTATAAATCGCGAATCTCTTAAAACTATAATTAATACTACTAAATAAAAAATATATGTATTATCTATTTGAGACCCCAAAACAGGTTACAAAAAATACCGTATGCTTATGTGAAGAAAAAAGAAACACGTTCGTGGTATCATATTTTTTAATGTCATTGGCAAATGAACTGTATAAATAATATTACTGATGGAAAGAGTGCTTAATGAAATTGAAAAAGAAATTTTAACAATATTTTCGCACTCTGAGTGTGCTTCTTTTCACTTTTAAAAGGCTTTTGATTTCATTTATAAAATAGTGCCTCGTGTTTTCTTTTCACTAATTTATTTATATATTTTACTTACATCATTCTGTTTTACCTTGCTACAGATCTAATCGAGAGCAAGAACCACGGGATCTTCCACATCCTGGACGAAGAGTCGAAGCTGCCCAAGCCAGACTTCGGACACTTCACCAGTTCCGTCCACAAGGAACTGGGAGGCAGCAGCTCCAGGTAAATACTCACTGAACCGAAATTGCAGTCTCAATAGTATTTGCAGTTAGAACTATACAATATAATATATTTTATATGTTTATAGAAGTGCTGGTACGTACTTAAGGGTTTGTCGGAATATCAGCATTGGCAGTGTGAATTTCACACAATCAACATAGCTGATACAAATCCTATTCACACTTGCGTGGGGTTGCCATGTGCGCTTGGTTCCATCAATGTAAATTATTATATATTAATTCTTTTCCCTATTTGTGTTACTGCGTCTAGTGTGAATAAAAGGAATTTTATTTATTTTATTTTAATTATTTCAATAGCGTGTAGGATAAGGGCATTATCAGAGATAATAAAGCGACATAAAACAGTTATTGGTGCAGTGTTTAATGTGTGGTTTAAGAACACAATCTAAAGTTTTTGAATATGACACAATTTGCTTTGATTAAACAAAAACAAACAAACGCGTTGACGATCATTAACCCTTGCGGGTTACTCAGAGGTTCAGATGTCGATCTCCGCAATTGTGAAAGTAGTAATTATATGGCCACCTCGAACTTACGTGTTGACCAGATAGTCAGTACTCAATGTGACAGATGGTAAGCCATGTCGCTATTTACAAGCACTACTATTACTTGTTCGGGGAACAGGTAGGTTTCCTCATGATGTTTTTCCTCACCGTAGTATTCGACGCATTTCGTAAATGTATTTGCTTTGATTATGTGACATAATAAGTGTGCATTACGGTAAATATTATGTACATATATCGAGTCAATGGTTCAATGCTTTAATATTTCAATCTTATATCCAATCTATAATGTTGGAATATTAAAACATATGTTATGTAATGATTTTTTTTTCTAGAATTCAGTTGCCGCGTGTTTCTCGATTGAAGGCCCATCGTACTTTGAGGGACGACGAGGGATTCCTTCTGAGGCACTTCGCAGGAACAGTGTGCTATAATACTGTGAGTATATTTATATACATATTCCTATTTACTTTTATAATATTGTTATAATGATATAATATTGTAGGACGCAATTACACCAATTGAACTAGTCCTTTGCTAAGTACATTTAAGTCACGTATATTTATGATATATATACATATTATACATGCATAAATACATATACAGCATATATAATGAACGACGAGACTGGAACGCAGAAGAAGAAAAGCGTAGTTCTTAACGGGAATCGAACTCGGGGCCTAAGGATTAGTGTTTATGTGGTTAACCGATGCGCCACGGAGATTGTCAAAAATGTTATAAACCATTCATTTTATTTGAACTATGTATAGAACAAACAAAATGAATTTAGAGTGGGAAATGAAATTTAGGTATATTGTATATTAATTTAGTAAATTAACTACTAGTAATCGTTATTAATTTAATAGTAAGTTATTGGTAATGATGACCTACCCTATACCCAAATAAACCTTGAAAAATATTACAGTTATATAAAATTTAAGTAAATATACTTATTGTTTCACAGAACCAATTCATAGAGAAGAACAACGACGCTCTCCACGCGTCCCTAGAGTTCCTAGTACAAGAGTCGGGCAACAAGCTCGTGCAACAACTGTTCCAGACCTGCGACAACAACAACGCCAAGGGCAAACTCAACTTCATATCAGTGGGGGCCAAGTTCCAAACCCAGCTGACGCAGTTGATGGAGAAGTTGAAGTCCAATGTGAGTTTTTAGACAACAAAAATGCGTTCATGACCATTAACCCTAGTACGTGTGTGTTACGTAGTGTAGGACGCCCCCCTGCCAGATGGACCGATGACCTGAAAAAGGTCGCTGGTATTGGTTGGCTGAGGGCCACGAGTGATCGTGTTTTGTGGCGTTACCTTGGGGAGGCCTACTTCCAGCAGTGGACTGTCATAGGCTGATTGATTGATTGACTATTAACTCTTGAGGGATAGTCTGAGGTTCAGATATCCATCTCCGCAATCGCGAAGGTAGTGATTCTATGGCTACATCGAACCCACGTGTTGACCTGATAGTCAGTACTCAATGTGACAGGTGGTAAGCCATGTCGCCATTTACAAGCACTAACTATTACCTGTTCGGGGAACAGGTAGGTTTCCTCACGATGTTTTCCCTCACTGTAGCATTCAACGTATTTCGTAAATGTATTTTTATTACGAAAATGTACATGCTCATCGGGATTTGAACCACTGATTCGTGCCCCAAACAACTGAGCTTTGTCGAATTAGTCGTCTTTGTTAAAATATGCGTTGATATAACATCGACATACATATACATTCACGTCCCTTAATTCCTTTCGGGGTGGACAGAACCTCGGAGACACGATAATTTCTCCTAGGTTACAATTTAGCATTCATTCATTTGATGGTGTTGCTATGTTATTTAGAACATTGGTGATAGGTTGCTAGCCCATCGCCCAATCGATTTCATTAAGATTTAATCCCTTAGAAGCTTTCTACGACATGTCGAGAAGAACGGCAGCTTCTTTTTTTACGTCCCAGACTAGCAGGGGAGACATATAACATTGAGTTGAGTAGAATAGTTACTTAGGCTTCAGAATAGGGGATGTGTTTTTGGGTAGTTTCGGTAAGGATAATTAAACCTGTTAAGTGTTAAATCCATACATGCGAAAAAATCTGTTTTGTTTCCTTTCTATTAGACACTGTAATAATTTTTACTTTATGTACAGAACAACATCATTTTCGACAAAATGCTTAATTTTACGCAAGTTAATTAGATTTATTCATGATTTATTTATTACATATTTTCTATACAAAAAATCATAGAAAAACACGCAAAGTACGCAAAAAATCATACACGAATATAAAGTATCCTTAAACGAACACTATATAAACCTAACCTCAATCATTCCAGGGAACAAACTTCATACGCTGCATAAAGCCCAACTCCCGCATGATCAGTGCAAACATCGACGCGGCTTTAGTCCTAACCCAGTTGCAGTGCAGTGGCACCATAGCAGTTCTAGAACTGATGGAGCATGGATATCCCTCGCGAGCGCCATTCAATGAGCTCCACAACATGTACAAAGAGTTCCTGCCTAGTAAATTGAAGAGTTTACCGGCTAAAACTTTCTGTGAGGTGAGTTTTATACGTGTATTAAAATTGATAACTAATAGTTATATTTAGTTGTAACTCTCTTAGAATGTTAAGAGAAAAAAGTTTTGAAAATGAATTGCGTAGTAGTGCACTGATAGGAGTTTTAAGGAAATAGTTTACATACATACATTCATGTCCTCTAATCTCTTTCGAGGTGGACTGAACCTTGGAGATACAATATCTCCCAGGGGCTTTTTAGCATAAATATTTAATAGAAACGCCACTAAATAGAAAGCGGTGGCTGTAGTATGTGAAATCGGTTTCTTAAAGAAGTATTTAATATTACAGTAGATAATTAATGAACTAATCGAGAATGGAGCATTGGACGTTTGATTTGTAGTGAATTATTAATTAGAATCAACTATAACTAGAATCACTGGAAATAATTCACGAGGTATGGTCGGAATTATCAACATATAATTAATATTAACTTTTGAAGTAGCTGTAGAATCACTTACTGCTGTTTAAGAGATAGAGAGTTGAACGTCTCTTTACCCCTCAACAGATCATTGTTTTAATATACTCAAACCATAAATATACTGATCTAAACTATAGTATCTCATTTTTCAAGGCCGTCCTACACAGTTTCAAACTGTCTGACAAAGACTACAAGTTCGGTATAACGCGAGTGTTCTTCCGCCCTGGCAAGTACTCAGAATTCGACACCATCATGAAGTCAGATCCTGACAACCTGAAGAACATTGTGAACGCGGTGCTGCGCTGGCTGGTCAAGTCTCGGTGGCGTAAGAGTATCTTCGCCACTCTGTCTACTGTTAAATGTGAGTTGTACTTCATATAAAAATAAAATAAAAGTCCTTTCATTCACACTAGACGCAGTAAAACAAATAGATACAAGTAGACTGTTATCTATACATACGGTATAGTCAAAGTGAAAGGAAAAAAAGCTATACTTTGTGTACAGCTTCACAACGTCATTTCTTGTAGAGAGATATATAAAATAATATAATAGAATAATAGATATAGGATATTATAAATATAGGAAATTAGTTCATGTGAACCCAATCTGTTACTTAACTTAGCTTTTTTAATAAATGTATCTAAGTAAATTTTTGTATGAAGCCGTTAAGATTAACCTCACATAATTTAATGATTTTTATGTGTATTGACAAAAGAGAACGACAAAAAATGTCAATTAATGCGAGTGCCACATCCAGATACAATTATGTATAAATAGTAGAAACATTAATACAAGTTATATTACTATAGTTGAAGTATTAATATCATTCATTGTATTTCCGTTTCAGTGAAGAACAAAATACTGTTCCGTAGACAGAATCTGATTCTTATCCAGAAAACCGTACGTGGTTATCTGGTTCGTAAAAAGCACCGACCACGCTACAGAGGTGTTATGAAAATACGCGCTTTGGAGAATAACCTCAAAGATATGGAACGGGTTACCGCGCAGCTAAAAGCTGACAAGGAAACGTCGCAGAAAAACGTCGAAAATCTGCGCAGTTCTATAACCGCCGCCTGCAGAGCTATTAAGAGTAATGAAGGTGGGTAACTAAGTTACATATGATGCGGTTCACAACCTATCACGTTGGGTGCTGTCTACCCAGTGAACGGAGGGGCTAGAGTGACCCATACCTAACATGCCTTCGAAATTTCGGAGATGGGCACTCAATACTGGGACGCTATAATAAAAACGCCAGTGTATATATAAGTCGTGAGGCGTATGTGTTAAGTAAATATGTTATTGTGACCCCTTACAGGGTATTTAAGGTTGAATAGTTGTAAGTTGAGTATTGCGATGGTCTTATACGAATTGAAAACCAGTTTTTAAGAGAGTATTAGCTCCCAAAGGACCCTGTATCCCGAGTCGATATGAAACGACAATGAGTGTTATTTGTTGTGTGATTCGTGACGATATTTTCCATTACAGTAAAGTATTCGAATTAATTAATAATTCGATTTTAATTCGACGTAGCTCAGTTGTTTGGGGCTTGGCTGTGTATCAGTGGGTACAGGTTTAAATCCCGCTTGAGCATGTACCAATGGAAATGAAGTTTAATGAATTTCTATGTACATTTTCGTAATAAAAACACATTTACGAAATGCATCGAATTATACGGTGAGGGATAACATCGTGAGGAAACCTACCTGTTCGTCGAACAGGTAATAGTTAGTGCTTGTAGATGGCAACATGGCTGACCACCTGTCACATTGAGTACTGACTATCTAGTTAACAAGTGGGTTCGAGGTGTCCATAGAATTACAACCTTCGCAATTGCGGAGATGGAAACCTGAACCTCTGACTACCCCGCAAGGGTTAATGGTCGTGAATGCGTTTGTTTTGTTGTAAAGTATTTATTATCATTAGGTATTCCAGCCTTTAGATTAGCACTCGATTGCGACCAGTAAAATTATAAAAATTGTATATATGTATGTTATAATTTTACACATATTATGACGTATGGCATGTATCTAACTCTAGTGTTGCTTCTAGGTATATCGCCGGCGGAAATCGATAAGATGTACGACAAACTGAAACAAGATACAGAAAATATGATGGCCAAGTTGCAGAAGGCTATGATCGATCAGAAGAACAAGTGAGTAATATCGAAAGTGCACATGTAGATTAAATTCTGTATTTCTCTGGGGATGGATGAAAAAGTTACTTTTTCTCATCAAGTAATTTATTAAATACAGACAGCCTTCACAAATAAATTAAAAAACCGGTAGTCTCCAGCAAGTCGTAATAGGTATTCACAGATATAATGTTATATTACGGTTCTATTTCCTCGACGACCGTGAGACGACCTCCGTGGCGCAATCGGTTAGACGCCTGAACGCTAATCCTGAGGTCCCGGGTTCGATTCCCGGTGGAGGCACAGTTAAGAACTACGCTTTTCTTCTGCTTTCCAGTCTGGTCGTTGATTATATATGCTATATATGTATTTATCTATATATAATAAGTATATATTTCTTAAATATACGTTGACTAGTACCCTTAACACAAGTCTTAAATGTACTTACCAAGGGGCTAGTTCAATTGGTTTAATAACGTCCTACATTATTATATTATTATTATGTCCTGTGTTCTGTGCTAGTCTAGCACTTTAAAAGAATGCTAACTATCTGCAGTTCTTCCCAGCATGTCGTAGGAGGCGATTAAGGAATTAGGGGTAAATAAAATCTATTGAGCGATGGGCTAGCAATCTGTCACCAATGATCAAATATGACATCGCAACCCCAATGTCCATTCTAAAATGTGACTTAGGAAAAATTATATCTCCGAGGTTCTGTCCACACCGAAAGGTATTAAAGAATGTGAATGTATATATAACTCATGCATGCGTCACGCACATTATTACTTCTGAGCTAGTCATGAGTTTCACAATACTATCACCTAAGTGTATCGTGTACAATGTCAAAGTCAAATGTTTTTATTCAACATAAGTACAAGTTACAGTACATTCATTGAAGGTCAAAACATTTGCCTGACACTGCTAGTCTCTTAGAATTGAAATTCTACGGTTGATTCGGAAGTCCTGGCTCGGAGAAGAACCAACAAGAAACTCCGGCTTTCAGGATTTATTGCCCAGTGCCAGTTACAAAAACAAATTATACAGAAACATAATTATAAATGAATCTACTAATTATGTATTTAATTTGCTTTTTCAGAGAGGAACAAGAGCGCCTGCGTAAGATCGAGGCGGAGATGCGAGCGGCCGAGGAGGCCAAGCGCAAGGAGCTCGAACTGCAACGGCAAGAGGAGGAGAACCGCAGGCTGTGAGTTTTCATACTTCTTGCTTAATAAGATATTGTAATACGTATTTAAATGTTCTGTTATTTTGGGACTTCAGTTTCTTGTTCTAAGAAGAAACGTAGAGACGTAGGAGATATTTTTGATGTTAGTAGAAGGTAGTGAATTAGTAACTGAGATGTACATATTCACACCTTTACGTCTCTAACGGGATAGGCAGAGACTATTGATCGCCACATGGAAAGATCTTGACTTATGTCTCTTGCTCTCTAGTCACCATGAATTTCACTAAAAACGCTATTTGAAGTTATGAAAACATGCTTTGCTGCTCATACATATTTACCATTTGTATAAAAACTCGAAGACACATTTCACTACATATTTTTTTTACGATTAGTCCAAATAACTACGTATAAGATTTCATATCTATGAGTAAGAACACAAAAACCCAGTTAGATATTTAACGTGTCTAGAAATAGAATGGCATTACAGTCAAAACAGACGTAGTACTAAAATGACCTCTATTTCCATGACAGTAAAGCCGAAATGGAGGCTCGTCGCAAACAAGAAGAAATGGAGAGACAACGCCAAGAAGAGCAGGATAGGCTGACGGCTCTGAAACTGCAGCAGCAGATGCAGGAAGCAGTGAAAGCTGACCAGGAGAACAGAGAGAGGTACGCGTAGTAACCGGTAGAAAGGGCGGTTGTAGATTCGTGGTGGGGAGGGTGGATAGTAGAGATGGATTTTTATTTAACGAAAACAGTTAGGTTGTTCGATGCTAGTCTGGCCACTGTCATTAATATAGGATATACACTGTCTACTATAGGAACATGCTTATACGGTACGGGTATCAATATAGATGTATTAGAGGTACTGTTTATTAGCTAAATTATTAGCAAAATAATTTTTTTTTTCTGAAAGTATCTTTTGTAGTTGAATTGTAACGTTGGCTGACTTGTAACTGAATTGATCTATCTCTAACCTCATTTCTAAAGTGTAGTTAATTGTGAAGTTTTTGATTTTAATTATATAATTTTGTTGTTACTTTTCTAAATTATTATTTCTAAAATAAAAGTGACTTAGTTGAAAGTTCTTAACTAAAACTGGTTAATAAAATCGTTAAAAAGAATTGTTTACATTTCTGCCACAGACCAGCGTGGATGCAAATTCTCGATTTTAAAGAAAACTTAGTTACCAATGAACAAAATAAGGTTTTGAAGTTAAAGAAACTCACAAACATTGCTATTCGCAAATTCCACATGCACGTCAGTAAAAAGAGCTGGCATTGGAATTTCTGACTATTGTAAGTGGTAGTAATGTGATGGTAGTAAATGGTTGTAAATGACTATTATAGTTATTGTAATATTTTCTCTTAGTTCATTTTATGAAATTAGTGGTAGTGTTTTTTATAAACGAGCTTATATGTAGGAAAATAATTAAATGTACAGCAAAAATGCTTAACACACAACAAAGGTTGGGTTGCTTATTTTGTTGTACATATCAATTTTCATTTATCAGTTTACATATCAGTGTGCATTTTCGTATTATTTGATGATCGTTTGTATACTACCCTTATAGAAATAGCTACATACGTATATGTACTTCATTATAAATTTTTTTTATGTAGATGTTTTTTTTTGTTAATAATTTCATTTCATTTGTAACATAGTTTTGTAAAGGCTAGTTAAAAAGTACATTAAAATAGAACAAATTCGAACCTTTAAACTTATTGTGAAACTAATAATAAACAGTTAATAATAGTCCTATGCTCTATAGAATCGTCCCGCTGGTCTGTGACTTTAATCTAGTAAGAGGCCACTAGGGTATTAAAGGTTCATATTGCTCAATTAAACTCACCATGACTTAAGTACCCTGCTGGTTATACACGCAAATTTACGCCTCTACGTTCAATCAGAATACTCGTGGAAACATCGAATCTAACACTGAACCATTCTTACAAATGTATATTGCCTCACTCACATCTTTAAAGGTACACTTATTAAACTTGCAGTACAATCTGAGATTCGGCTCCGCAATCGCGCAAGTAGTAAATCTATGACCAAAACCACGTGTCGACCAGATAATTAGTACTCAATGAGACAGGTGGTAAGCCCTTAATGTTTCCTTATTTTATTTCAGATTAGAACAAGAGCGTCGTGACCATGAGATGGCGGTGCGCCTAGCGAAGGAAACCAACGGTCACGTCGAAGGGTCGCCACCGCAGTTACGCAGGTATATGTTGTTTAATAAAATAATGCTAAACATATTGAACTACTGTAATATCGTTTTATTAATTATGTGAGACCGGGTCGGTTATAAAAAAAAAAAACATATCTTTATAAATTTATCGTGATATGACCCGGTCTCACATAATTAATAAAATGAGTATAAATCGCGAGTGTTTAAAAATAACTACTGTAATATCGTTTTACTACTACTGTACTAAATTACTTATGATTCACGTGGTCATAGGACTGCCACCTTCAACTGAGGTTTCTAAAGGCCTTTTAAAAGGTAAAACTTTATCAGATGAATATTGTAATGGCCTTTGAATACTTGAAATCAATTTGGCAAAAGTTTCATAGGTTATGTCGCTGTATACAAGCTGATAAATTAATCAAATTATTGATGTCTATCTATAATTATGTATTGGGGTAATATGTAACCAGCTTACTTCCAGGCATGTCGTAAAAGGCTAAGAATGTATAAGAAGTTTTTAATGACTGGATGAATGAGTGTGTATATATGTATTCACTGTACGTAGACAATAAAAGGTACAAAACAATGAATTAGTACAGTGCAGTGAAAGAGTACTGTTTCAGCTAGCCTGAAAAATCAAATGTGTTTTATTTCACGGATTAAAAAACCTACAGTAAAAAAGTAAACCTGTAACGACCAGGGATTGCAGCGTATTTCTTTCTGTAAATGTCTTCACACACTTTCCCTTTCAATTCACAGTTAATATAAGCTACGATTAAATGTACTAGGCCTACCTATCTATGAGTTTTAGAGTAATATTTGGTTATCTCTGTACAGTTTCTCTTCAATGGACAATTCAGTGAATGGAGACAATAAGTTGAACAGGTTTGCCTTTCCACGCATATTGCACGATTTCTTCTTAGACCACCTTTTCTAATACTAACTTGTATACTTTTGTGTTTTTCGACTCTCATTAGTCATGAAAATTAAACCCACGAATGCATTTACTTATCATTTTGTAGATAAATTAAATAATTAAATAAGGTGTCCATACTTTATAATTATTTACCTAAATGAAATGACACATCTAAAGGTAATGTTTTATATTTAAGTGATGTGCTTTACTGTTGTATTATAGATATATAGCTGTTCAACTTTGTTGTTAGTTACTCATTATTACGCGTATATTATTCTGTTATTATTGATTTTTATTGCAATTTACAATTCCAACGAAAACTTATTATTACGTTACGTATGGTATTTACGTACGTAATTTATTTTTATTTCACTCGAAACTTGGAATATTATTACATTTAATTACATTTCAATAAATTATTTAATCAAATAATTGCCACAATTAAATATATAAATTTATGCTTTTATTAAGAGAGTCAGAAAAACATTCTACGTATGTGTCTTTTGTGATAACCTTAGTAGTGTTAACTTTTGTTTGCGTTTTATTCAAATTTATAAATGTCGCGTTTTTGGTTCTTACGGTATTGATTTTCCCTTCTCTAACTTTCTCTTTTTTCTACTGAATGTTCTGTTTAGGTAGTTATGTGTTTACAGTTTATATCTTATTATGTTATGTACGTATATGTGTTGTTTCTCTAACATAGTAGTTTTATTTGTGTGCTTGCCTGTAGACTTACTTGTAGTTACTTCTATTATTATTGCCAAAGTTATCTCTGTTTAATATACACGGATCTGATGTGGTTATTTGAAACATTTTCGTTGCTGATTGACTACTTTGGATTATGTGCAATCAATCTTTTTAGTTCAATCAGTCAATCAGCACATACTAGTTCACTGCAGGACGTAAGCCTCCCCAAAGGTACGTCATAAAACACGATCATTCGTGGCCTTCATCCAGCCACTACCAGCGACCTTTTTGAAGTCGTCGGTCCACGTTTTAAAGTTATCAGCATTGAATTAATGTTTTTTATAAAAGTACTTACATATGACCCTATATACTGTATATCAGATCTGGAGGTAATCATAAAATGTGTATGGGACCCCATAAACATAATATCACATTTTGAGGTACAAATAACAGTAGATGATTGCCTTTAGTATAAGCATTTAGGGTTTGTTTATTGCATCAAACTAGCTCCAGATTTTGAGCTCTGATTTTAACTTAACGTAATATGATTCTAAATTAATATCTGCCTATGATGTTCCTCTTAGAGGTATTGATCTCTCGGGCCCTTAAACCTCATAATAGGAACGTGTTTCACCTAAAGACACCAGATCCACATAACAGAGTAGATTTTGGCGATAGACTTAAACTTTTGTTTTGACTAGTAGCAGTGTTTGCTGTATATGATTAATAATATTATAAAGTGATTAAGATACTTGGCATATAGCTTCAATGAAGTTAGATTATTAATCGGTAATCTAAAATTGGATGATAATAAATAAACAGTAAAATGTCAGTCACTCTCCTTCTTATGTCAGTTAATTTTTCGCTTTATGCCAATGATCTTAATCACTATTTAACTCTAATTGTATTTAAAACTAATAGCTGTTTCATTAGATTAATCGAGTGGAATTAGTACTAACGGTTCACAATGATATTCTCAGTTTATATCGTGTTCTCTTTTTATTATAAAACTAAAGAGAGACCGATATAATATACACTACTTCGATATAAACCGAGTACTGTTCAAAGAATATTAAAACCACGAACAACAAAATATTTGTTACTAATGTGATTGTAACTAAAATTCGATTAACTAAAAACTCTTAGTTTTTATCTTTTATCATGCATTTTCATTCTTACCAATACAGGTCGGAACGGGTGCGAATGCAACAGGCAATGCAAGGGAAGCAAAAGTACGATTTGTCGAAATGGAAGTATTCAGAGCTGAGAGACACGATCAACACTTCGTGCGATATTGAGCTGTTAGAGGTGAGATATTGTTTCTAAAGGTAACATATTTATAGCTAAGTATATAGTTTAGACGTGTTATGTATGATTTGACAGAATTATAAAGATCTTATTAAATTGTCTGTAGAAAAATGCGGCTCATAGTTGTAAAAAGTTTTGTTTTAAGAAAACAAATATACAAAAAAGACCATCGCATTCACGACCATTAACCCTTGCGGGGTGTCAGAGGTTCAGGTTTCCATCTCCGCTATTGCGAAGGTAGTAATTCTATGGACACCTCGGACCCAGGTGTTGAACAGATAGTCAGTACTCAATGTGACAGGTGGTAAGCCACGTCGCCATTTACAAGCACGAACTATACTTGCTATAGGAAATTAATCTAAATCAGAATATTCAGAGAGTTTGAAGTTAAGTTAAAGTAAATACTTTCTACTGGGGTTGAATTGGCTAAACTTCTTACTTTATGGGAATGAAAATACGTTGTCAAGAAACATCCAAATCTATAACACATTGAGCTGATATGGTATTTATGAAATTAAACCGTTGTTCTGTTGTTTTCATGAACCCAAATACCAAACCATCTCAACATCTTCATTGACCATATTCAGTATGAGATTGTACCATTATCCTAACTCTTTTAGGCTTGCCGACATGAGTTCCACAGGCGCCTGAAGGTGTACCACGCGTGGAAGGCAAAGAACGCACGCAAGACCACCATGGGCGAATTGGAGAGGGCGCCACAGTCTATTATGGACGCAGGTATATGTAATACATACATATGTACAAATATTTACTCCTCTATGTCTCCAACGGAATAGAAGAGATCCTGACCAATCTCTCTTGCTTCACTCATAGCTATTAACCTTCTCATACATGCTCTTCTGTTCTTCGAGCTGGGTACGTTATGAAGAATGTTTCCATTTTGATCTGTATAACTTCGACGCGTAAATATAATGAACAGACAAAATTATCGACAGGATCATCCTATATGTACTTATCACTAATCTGAGAGTGTCTAAATATCGATGGAAGTAGAAAATGTTGCCTTGCTATTAAAATACTAAACAGTTCGTTGTCAATTTTAGTAATACATAATTATAATAAATGTTGGCAATATTGAAATCTTTTATGACTGATATAAATGTTGAAATGTATTTTATTTGTTTATTATAATACTACAAATGAGAATCCAAAACGGTCGTGTCTGACTGATGTTAATCGATCCAATATAATTGCACCAATAGTCCAATCGATCACTAAAGTTTCATCATATTCTCACCACCTGATAATCTGGGACGTAAAAGAATGCTAACTAGCTGCCGTTCTTCGCATCAAATCGACGGAGGCAACTATGGGACTAGGTGACAAAAGAATCTATTAAGCTATGAACCAGCTACCTGACCAATGTTCTGAAATTACAACCCCCAATATTCATGCTAAGAAGTGATCTTAAAGAATTATAACTCTAAGGTTCCGACCACACCGAAAGGGAACGTATATGTATATCTCACTGTTGGATATATTGTGATTTCCCTTCACTATTATACACGGACATTATCTATGGTTGATGATAACGTCAATCACTATTCATTCACTCACTTTCTTCTGTTCGTCCTTCCGACATTAATAATGTATCTTAACGCGTTAATTATATCTATTAAATATGATAAGTGTAAGATTACTAAATGAATAAATACTTATATAGTTTATTCAACCTATCTTTCATTCGTAAAAATTAACACTCCTAATCCTAATGACGACCTCCGTGGTGCGATCGGTTAGCCGCCGGAACGCTAATCGTGAGGACCCGGGTTCGATTCCCGGTGGAGGCAGAGTTAAGAACTACGCTTTTCTACTACTTTCCAGTCTGGTCGTTGATTATATATGCTACATATGTATTTATCTATATATAATATGAATATATTTCTTAAATATACGTTGACTAGTACCCTTAACACAAGTCTTAAAATGAACTTACCAAGGGGCTAGTTCAATTGGTGTAATAATGTCCAAATATTATAAAATAAAATAAAACACTCACTACATTCTTTTTGTCCCAGCTAAGAGTCCAAGGGTGCCCCAGAAGGGCGAGATCCTGGGGGCCAGGCACAGATACTTCCGTATCCCGTTCGTGCGTCCGTCTCCGGCTGGGGAGTCGGAGAGACGAGGCTGGTGGTACGCGCACTTCGACGGACAATACGTGGCCCGCCAGATGGAGTTGCATCCGGATAAGACGCCTGTACTTCTGGTTGCTGGTGAGTAGTGTTTGTGGGCTGTCTGTATGGTCAAATCAAATCAAACTTTATTTGCAAACACGTATTCAATGTTGTTACAAATTGGTATTTAAGGGACAGTTTGTTCGACCGTATCAGGCATGCAAAATAATGAAATTATGTTGAATACTTTTCACCTAATTGACAATTTATGTGACAATAAACATGCAATACATATTATTAAATTGATTATGGAATTGTAATTGTAGTAACAGATGGTGTTCTAGGATTCACTACCTACCTGCTTCCTACCTGGGCAGGTGTTCGTCCAGGCTAATGGCTTGAGTTGGAAATTTGTATAGATTTAGATTTATTTATTACACTGTAACAATGTCCACATAAAAACAAAATACAATTAATAGATGTCCGAAGATTACAGTGATCGTCATTGAAATTTGCAATTAAAATGTCGAAATAAAATAATAATAGTACAATATAACAAAATAATAATTTAAAATACAATATGTACATCAGTACTGTTTCGTCGTGTACTCTTTTACAGAGTAAAACGCGCTGTCCAGCAAGATCCAGCAAGATATATATCTTGTTTCCGTTAAATATTTCAATTGCGTGTTCTAGGAAATTGATTTGTGTAAATAATTTTATTCTTGGCGGCGTCATCTGTTGTAATTATGTTTAATTATTTGCAACTTAGGTTTCTTTCTGTGTGTGGCGCTCTAGAGGTCGCCACAGAGTATTAGCGAGGATATGTTTAATGGGATAGGCAAAAGTGCCAATATAAAATTTGCTAAAGCAGATATTTGGATTCTTAGTCAGTTGGTCTTTGACTGTTAGGTATAGTAGTAATATAGTAATTGAGATTAATTTTAAGAAATTGATGAGATAGATTGTTAGACCATCATTTGATCACTTTCAAATTAAATTAATTGAAATGGAATGTGATATTTTCTTGAAAGTTGATCGTATACTATAATAGACGACTAGAGTTCTGGGTTCTTCGCGAATATAGAGTAGAGTATAGTAGGTAGTTTGCGAGTAGGTTAAATGTACGTTATTCAAATTTAATTGAATGCAACAATAACATAGATTTGACTACATCTTTTTTAGAATCTTGTTTGTTGCGTAAACGAATCATGGAAAGACTAAAGTATACAAGACCTATTCATATATTTTATTTCACAGTTAAAAACCATAACTTATTTACAGGTATCGACGACATGCAAATGTGCGAATTGAGCCTGGACGAAACAGGCCTTACAAGGAAGCGAGGCGCAGAAATTCTTGAACACGAGTTTGAAAGGGAATGGTCAAAGAACGGCGGGCCCCAGTACATTCCACCAGAGCAGAGGAAACGCTAGACTCAGCATTTGACTTATAATATCCCAGTGAGACTCAGTGCCTATAGCACTGGTCAAAGGCTTGATTCTAATAGGAAAATCATAGCGTTTAGTGCAATATTTATAAACACAGTGATAGGTAAAAGTGCAAAGAATGTAAAATTAGCTATAGCACAGATATTTGGACCAATTCAATGGGAAATAAGGACTTCAATGTAGTTCCTCGTAATGTATTTCACGGAATAAGCCTTTTGTGTGTTATATTTAGGCAGCCCGGTAAGAAGGTTTCAGTACAAATCTATTGTTTTTTTGCTAAGGTACTGTAATACTGGCGTGCTTTTTTATTTTTAGCTATTTTATTTACATTATTTTCCAGTGACGATCCTTTTTAAAATCGTCCAATAACGAAATGAACTTAACTAAGAATTGATTAGAAATATCTGATGATAAATTTGCCAGTATCAAGACATCAGTATTTATGAAAGTATTTTTTTTAAGAAACTGTGATTAAACTTAATTTATAGCATAATTTAATCTATACTAATGATAACTAAAAAGTGAAACATGCATTCCTGTAAAATTTAAAAGTATTCCTGATATTTACATTCGATTTTTTACGGCAGCTCTTAACAAATTGTGACTAAAATTTTGATGCATTAACACAATATAGTAATAACTATTTTTATATTTAAATAATAATCTATTCTTTACAAACCTAATTATACAATATACTTCGATGTATGTCCTATTTTTGTGTACATCTAGAAAATATAAAAGCAATGAGTAGTTTTTCTGTCTTGAAATGTTTAATAGTGAAGCCATAAATACATTTTAATAGTTAAGTGTCTAAATCAGTGCCTTAAATAAGGTTCTTAAGCATAATTATATGAAACGTTAATCATAAACCGTGCATTCCGTCATATAAAAGCTAATTTACATCTATTTTGTCTTTTTAGTATTGGCATACCTTTATATTTTATTTGATGGTTTATTTTCAAAGCAGTGCTGTAAGCAACATATTATATTAGATTGATTCTATAAAGTAGTAGTGCAAATTATTTTTGTGAAATGTCCGATAGCTGAAAAGATATATTCACCAAATAAATTAAGGTTTGAAATCATTGGCGTTGTTTTATTTAACAGTTTTCCAATATCAAAAGTGAATCCACTATGCATTGTTCATTCTAAAATCTCTATTGAAGTATTTAGAAATATATTCATTACTTACAGTCTTTGGTCATTAGAAAATACTCAACGAAACACAACAGGAAAGATTGAACAGTCACAATTTTTGCATTATCTATATTAAGTTTAACGTTTTTAAAAGGTGACCATAAGTTCCTTACAACAGTGTAAAGAAAACAAGAACTTGGTAAACAGTTATTGAAATAAAATATTATTTTCTTTATAACTAAATATATATTGAGAGCTTTAAAAAAAACTACAGACATAGTGGAGAAATTTCTGATCCTGGCAAACTATTTTTGTCTCATTGCCCGTTATATACATTCTGCGGTTATACGTACCGATCTATCGTCGTAATTAATCTCCCATTTTCGGCCTCATATTATACATAATATAATTATCATCAATATATTGTAATTTCCAAGTCATTGAAACATGTCCTTTCAAGTCCTGGTTATATGCTAGATCCTCTAACAAACCACAACTTAATCTATCTATTATAATTCTATGAAAATATAGATATACCGTAATATATATTCCCTTTTCGATAGGACAGATCCTTGGAGATATAATAGCTGCAAAGTCACGTTTTAGTAAAAATATTTAGGTTGCTATGTTATAACGGAAGATTGGTAACAAGTTGCGAGCCGATCGCCCAATACATATATTCTATTTACTCCTATAGTTCATTCGTGTTAAGAAAGTAGTGACTCATCGGTGCAACTACAGGGTAAGGGTGTAATCACAGTAAAATAAAAATTGAAACACATTTCCATGATATATTTCGTATCGATAGTATTTATTATTAACTAACATCAATTTCTTTCAATCACTTAAATTACGCATCAGTGTCGCTAGATTCTCCCGTTACATTTATTATAAAAGGATTTTGTTCTGCGAATTCCATCACGTCATCCAAATTCCACATTTTATTTTCTTCTTGTATCACGTGGTGGCAGCACTTCTTCCAGCGATCTGCGTCTATTAACGCTATTGCGTCATCAAATATTTTTTTAACGTCACTTATTTTGATTGTGGAATTATTCGCACCAACATAATTTTTAATTTGGGCCCATACCAATTCAATTGGATTAAGTCTACAATGGTAAGGCGGCAGGCGAAGAATTGTAATGCCATTACTTTTGGCAGTCTCATCCACTAAATATTTATTATACTGTGGGGCGATCTCGGCAACTTTCACTAATCATTCCTTTTTTAAATAACTCAAGTCCATGGATATTCCTTTGCTTTGAAGCCAATCTATTATTTGCTGCTTGTTCCAGCTGGTCGTTGGTATTTTTAAAGTTTTACCGAATGATAGGGGGCGTTATCCATAACAACCACACTTCCTGGTTCTAGCTTAGACATTATTTTCATAAGCCAATTCAGGAATCTTTCACCATCCATCTCTTCATGATAGTCTTTTGTAGATTTCGATTCAAAGACTAGAAGACCATCTTTTACGAATCCTTTGTCGCTGCTGATGTGAAGCACAATCAACCTTTTCCTGTGGGCACCTTTGGACCGGTTGATAAGCCCTCTGCAAAGGCTTGTCTTTTGCTTTTTACCGTTGTATCCAACCATTGTTTTGATTTAACGTGTCCGGCGTTTACCCACGTTTCGTCGAGATAGTAAATAGTTTTATTCGCTTCTCGGTATTCTTTTATTAGTCTCAGGTATTTACGTCTCCATAAAACAATATCTGCCCTTTCAACTAACAATGTTCTGCTATCTTGTTTATTGAAATCGAAACCAATATTTTGTGAAGTGTGGTACGTTTGCAGGCAGGAATATCTTCGTCAGCTTCGCAAAGTGCAATAATTTTGTCTAATGTTGGGTATTCATTGTTCAAATATATTGAATGAACTTTCCTCCTTATTGCAGATTTGTCTTGTTCATCTAATTTATCGATCGAGGATAGTCGAGCTCTTTTTTTACTGGTGATTTTAAAGTTTTAGTATCTTTTTGTTCTTTAATTATTTTATAAACACTATTTTCGGACACACCGCACGCACTTGCTGTTTTTATTACTGTGCAGTCCACGGTCGCATTTGGATCGCTCAGTTTAAAGTACCTACTTATAAACATTGTAAATAATACGTCTCTCTCCACTATGAATGATTGATCCACTTTTATTTTTTCGAATGGGCGAGGTATTCATTTTCAAAATCTGGAACTGTAACACGCAACAAAATACACAACCGCTCTGTTCGAAGGCTCCACTTGAATTGGTCACTGTGGACTAGCCTTTATAATTTCTAGCATTTTAATTGGCC
This sequence comes from Leucoptera coffeella, assembly GCA_030578115.1. Taxonomy (NCBI): domain Eukaryota; kingdom Metazoa; phylum Arthropoda; class Insecta; order Lepidoptera; family Lyonetiidae; genus Leucoptera; species Leucoptera coffeella. The sequence continues at coordinate 250,855 of JAMBLF010000483.1, forward strand.
GAGGGGCGTGGCTAAGCCTTCGGACATCGATGAGTCACTATTTTCTTAACGCGAATGGACTATAGTTCCTTAGTCGCCCCTCACGACATGCAAAAAAGCGAATAAAACGGCAGCTAGCTAGCATTCTTTTTAGGTCACAGGCACGGGAAATACCGTAACATATAGTTAAGAAGTTTTTTTAAATTCTTTAAGCTATAAGTTAATACCAATAAGGTTATATCGGCACAAAAATACTGATGCCATGGCGATGGCACTTCTTGTTAATCCGTCGCCATGGTCACATCAACTCCGCCAGCCGCTACAACTGAAGAAAAACGAAGTCGGCTCTTCAATTCTTCTCTTCCTTGTTCTGAGGTTCATTCCAGTTGAGGATCCAAATTTTATCCACAAGCGAAGATATTCAGCTAGTTTGGCATCACAATGAACTAAATATTATGCCGAAAATATATATTTGTATTTACAACTTTTACTGAGCTTGCTGACTTTGTTGACGAACCATTGTAGTTCCTTTCCTAAATTCCTTTAGTAAATATACAGGGTGGCGCATTCAAAACGGTCAGTATGGGGAAGTCTGAAACTGTAAGAGATACGAAGATTTGTTCTTAGGAACCATGTCACCGATTTTGATAAAAATAAAAACTGCATTCATACTTTCTTTGAAAAAACTACTGTATCCAGTTCGGGAATCGAACCCGGTTCCTTTGAAGAAATAAACTTGCCCTTTTCACTTTTTCTTTTTAAATATCGATTTTGTAGGTCGAAGCTGTAAATGTCTTTATGAAACATGATGTCGAAAATGAATAAAATGCAATGTTTTGGCATACTTTAGTTTATCATAGTAGGTGTTCTAAGTGACCACCGTTGTTTTCAATACAATATTCAACACGTTCAGGTTACACCTTACTATTGAATTTTGTATTTTCATGTGGTGAATTTGCGTTAAACTTTAGTCTATTGCTACTTTTAGGTCTTCAACGGTGTCATAGCTTGTTTTGTAAAATTCATTCTTAACGTAACCCCACAAAAAAATTTCAAATATGGTTTAACACGTCACTTTAAGTGGACTTTTCAATAGATTTTTAGTGTTTGATTAGAGATCGCCCCACATAAATTGGCAGTTGGAGGCGTCGTCGCCACAGTCGCGTAATTCAGTGTTACCAGTAAACACGCCAAAACTAGCACTCACTGTGCCATACGGCTCGATACATTATAAGTTTCATTTGTAACGGTCTTTGGTTGCAGAGCTATAAACTCAAATAAAACAAATTAATGTATCAAAGTCAAAATATGTTTATTTAAAATAGGCCCCATCACAAGCTCTCTTTGAATGTTATCTTATGATCTAAGTATAAATTAAAAAAACTATTTCAAACATGGCACTGAGCATTGTCTTTACATATTTTTTACCAAGGTTAGGTCAGCGGAGACCCTAGCTTGGAGAAGAACTAACAAGAAACTCCGGAAATCAATTTATTATAATGTATTTCATAGTATTACTATGAAATACATTATTTAGTTTTTAATAGTATAGTAAATTTATTATAATCACCCTTAACAAACATAAAAATTACAAAGAGTGAGCAAAAAACACAACGCTGGTAATACTAAATTTACCTTTCATACAAAATAACACGCAATGGCGGAAACGTCAAATTTAGTTCCAAGTTTGGCTACTGCCAATTTATGTGGGGCGATCTCTACTGTAGATAACAAAACTTTCTAAAAGGAATAATGCAATGCTAATGCCACATGATAATTGTGTATGTAACAAGTAGATATGTACAAAACTACAAACAGCCATAGAAACAATTTTACATGTCTGAACTTGTTGAGTATTTTAACTACTATGATAAACTAAAGTATGCCAAAACAATGCATTTTATTCATTTTGGACACCATGTTTCATAGAGACATTTACAGCTTAAGACCTACACAATCCATATTTAGAAAGAAAATGTGAAAAAAGCAAGTTTATTTTTTCAAAGCTACCGGGTTTGATTCCCGTACAGGATACAGTTATTTTTTCAAAGGAAGTTTGAATGCAGTTTTTCTTTTTATCAAAATCGGTGACATGGTTCCTAAGAACAAATCTTCGTATCTCTTATAGTTTCAGACTTTCCCATACTGACCGTTTTGAATGCGCCACCCTGTATATATCTATATAAACATTATTGTAATCGAGATCGCGCCACATAAGTTGGCAGACGGCAAACTTGGAACTAAATTTGACGTTTCCGCCATTCTGTGTTATTTTGTATGACAGGTAAATTCAGTAATACCAGCTTTGTGTTTTTGCTCACTTTCTTTGTAATTTTTATGTTTGTTAAGGGTGATTATAATAAATTGATTTCCGGAGTTTCTTGTTAGTTCTTCTCCAAGCTAGCGTCTCCGCAGAACTAACCTCGGTAAAAAATATGAAAAGACTATGCTCAGTGACATGGCGGCGGCTCGGCGGTTATAGGTACTCCTAACGTCACCTTTTTTCAATATAGCGTCTATCTTAATGTTATGTCTTATTAGGCCGGCCCCTACGTAACCGCCCTTCCACTTCACTCATATATATTCCTTTTGTCAATATATAGTTTTTTTAATTTACACTTAGATCATAAGATAACTTTCAAAGAGAGCTTATGATAGGGCCTATTTTGAATAAAAATATTTTGACTTTGATATATTAATTTGTTTTATTTGAGTTTATATTTCTGCAACCAAAGATCGTTACAAATGAAACCTACATATTATTATAATGTATCGAGCCGTATGACACAGTGAGTGCTAGTTTTGGCGTGTTTACTGGCAGCACTGAATTACGCAACTGTGGCGACGCACGGTGATCAAATTTTGGGTTTTAGGTGTAGAAAAATATTTTGTTAGTAAAAATATTTTATTTGGTTTTATTTAGGATTAATCCAATTAAACAAGTATTTAAGTATGTAATAATATATTTTTTTTATTAGAAAAAAATATATATTTGAATTTTATCACAATATTTAATTATAATTAAGAAAAAACACAAAAATGAATTAATTAAGTTATGAATATTTTTAGATTTAGTGGTAGTTGGTTTAATTGGTGGATGTCTTTTTAAACAATTGAATAAATCACCATTTTTTATTGTGGCACCATTACCTGAAAAACCACATACTTTGTTCTACAAAGGCAGAAATAGAGTAAAAAAAACAACATATCTTATTAGTAAAGACTTGTACCTAACATAAAACGACCATTTCATACTGTTTTATTTTGTTTCTTTAAAGATCGGAACGGAAGGTTGAAAGTTCGAAAAGATCCCTTTTAGACATATATTTTTTAACTTATTTTTTTATGCAAAACAAAACACTGTAAACAAATATAACAAATTCTAAATATACCACCATACCTTCTACTATGCGCACCATTTTTACTGAATTGAACAAATAAGTATGTTGTCAACACAAAACGATTCAATAAGCGCGCAAAACTTGTTGAAATTCACAATAAACAAAATAAACTGATTTGTGATGGCTTCAATACGTTATAGTTACAGAAAAAAACTGATTTGTGTCAAAATTATAATAGTATATCATAGATAAATATCTACTGTGAGTACTTCATGACTTTTATTTAGAGATCCCGCCACATAAGGTGGCAGTTGGAGGCGTCGCCACAGTCGCGTAATTCAGTGCTACCAGTAAACACGCCAAAACTAGCACTCACTGTGCCATACGGCTCGATACATTATAGGTTTCATTTGTAACGGTCTTTGGTTGCAGAGCTATAAACTCAAATAAAACAAATTAATATATCAAAGTCAAAATATGTTTATTAAACTATTTCAAACATGATTAATAATTAACGGGACTTATCCTTCTTATTATATATTACATATTATATTATGTGTTCCTTCACTCTGTCCGCAATAGACCGTTTAGTGTGTTCGACGTAGGATTTCCCACAGCTGCAATCAATCTTATACACACCCTTATATCTTATATCATGAGTATAAATCGCGAATCTCTTAAAACTATTATTTCAAACATGGCACTGAGCATTGTCTTTACATATTTTTTACCGAGGTTAGATCAGCGGAGACCCTAGCTTGGAGAAGAACTAACAAGAAACTCCGGAAATCAATTTATTATAATCACCCTTAACAAACATAAAAATTACAAAGAGTGGGCAAAAAACACAACGCTGGTAATACTAAATTTACCTTTCATACAAAATAACACGCAATGGCGGTAACGTCAAATTTAGTTCCAAGTTTGGCTACTGCCACCTTATGTGGCGGGATCTCTAACTATCTCAATTTCGAGGAAAATACTTTTCTACACCTAGATATCAATATTTGATCACCGTGCGACGCCTCCATCTGCCACCTTATGTGGCGCGATCTCTAACATTGTTCAGATACTATAGAACACAGTATTTAACATCTATTGTTGATACTGGTAAAATGATCGCAAAAATTTTAAAATTGACTAGTAAATAATATGGTTGTTTTGTTGAAAAGTGGTTCAAAAGATCAAAACAAACAAAAATAGCAAAGTATATTATGCGAAGCCGACTTTTCTTAAAATATCAAAATGAATCCTATGACGTAAGTACATATAGTTCTATTGCTATTCACATAAAATCAAATTAATCCTAGCTTTTTTTAGTAATAGCCAGTTTTGCCCACCTAACCTATAAAATATTTATCACTTATCATATAACTTACATTTTAGGAGTTCTGGGTGAAAACGCAGATGTGGAATTTGCAGTGCTAACTACATACTTGTAAATTATATGTCTTTCCCTCTATTGCGGTGATTTATGGCTGTTAGTATCATTATTTACTTTATCAATCAGTCCACAACTGGATATAGGCTTCACCAAGGCACAGATAAAACAATACTATAGTCCAAGGGTACCCTACAACACATGATTATTCATGGCTCTCATCCTCCCACTTCCATCAACCTATAGAACATTGGTCCACCTGGCAGGGACAACTCTGAACTACATTTACCTATATTATTCTTAACTTACTTTTAATTTACTTCCAGAAATGTGAAAAACGTCCTGAAACTCAGTGAAAGAGAGCTAAGTTCTAATTCAAAAACTTCATGGCATGATCAGTATAAAGATAGTGCTTGGTTGTTCATTGGTGGATTGCCTTATGATCTGACTGAGGGAGATGTTATATGTGTATTTTCTCAGTAAGTTGTATTCTACATACATATACGTTGACATCCTTTAATCCCTTTTGTGATGGACAAAACCTTGAATATCTTCTATGTTACTTTTTAGCATGAACATTGGGGTTCTGAAGTCATAGAACATTGGTAACAGGTTGCTAGTCAATTGCCTAATAGGTTCTGTTTACCCCAGTTGCCTCCTACCAAGCCACATTATGAGACATTCCCATAACAAATAAAATAAATAAATAAATAACATCACAGACTCGCATGGGACGTTGCACAGAAAGTTACATTATATTAAAATATGATGAATGCTGGCTAGGAATTAACTGGATTTTCAATACAACATGGTTAAATCAAAGACTAGGGTTAATTGGAATTGATTGTGTATGATTATGAGCTATCTCAATAATAACCCTAGATGTGATAAAGATGTATGTTGGAACTCTTTACCTGCAATTATTTGTTATAGTTGAAATATGTTCTGTGACTGGTTATTAATACATATCAAAATACCTTCATTTCTGATATCTCTTACTCCACCACCAACAGGTTTAATATAATGAAACTGTGTTACTCTTTAATGTCTTTTATTTTTACATACATTACGATGTTGTAGGTGTGTGTATGGTAAATTATTTTTATGTTTACAGATATGGAGAAGTAGTTAACCTTAATTTGATAAGAGATAAGGACACTGGGAAATCCAAAGGCTTTGGTTTCCTTTGTTATGAAGATCAGAGGTCAACTATCCTAGCTGTAGATAACCTGAATGGGATTAAGGTACATGGTCTTATTAAATACTTACATTTAGTTAGTTAAAACATGGGTACAAGCTGGCTGGAGGATCCACTGAGTCCTACAGTAAAAGATGAAACTTCCTACCTGAGCAGGTGTTCGTCCAGATATATTTCAGAAATATTTCAACTATAGGATATTGATATTTATAATTATTATTTCATTTCTTTCTGGCGTCATCTGTGGTAATTATGTTTAACTAATTACAACATAGGTCTCTTTCTGTGTGTGGCGCTCTAGAGGTAGCCACACTGGCCATAGAATTACATACTTCCTTTGCTGTTGTGGAGATGGACTCCTAAACCTCTTGATTAAACCTAAACCTAAACCTAAACCCCTTGCAAGTATTAATAGGCATGACAGCATATGTATGTATGTCTATGAATACCTTAAACTTTTTGGCAGAGAACATGGATCCCCATTTGTCCCGATCCTGACAGACCACTTTCACTTCATGGACACTCATACATCTTCTCATATACACTCAGCGGTTATGGGTACTCCTAATGTCACCCTTTTTCAATATAGTGTGTATGTATTTATTCATAGTCTGTATTCTAGTTTACCAAGCATTGTTTGTATTATTGATTTCAATTAACAACCAACATTGATGGTTGAAAGACAATACAGTCTGTTAGTGATTGAGTACTGATTAATACAATTGATTGACATTAGTAATTAAGTTACCATTATATTGAACCTCAGTGAGATATGTCAGTGCTACTCTAATCTCATTATGCCCACAATAGTTTATACATTAATACATATATCTTGTCAATAAGTATATATACAAAGGAGTTAAGAAATTTGCTAAAAAAGTGATATAAGTAATTGCAGGATTAGGAAGTGTTAAACTCTGTTTTCAACCAATAATGGAAATAGCCCTGATTCTCATGTCACATTGTCTTTATATTGTTAAAAACACCATTTTACTGTTTGCATTTCAGTCAAAGATTTGTAGGACTTATTATCTCCTACATCACATTTATCTAACTTTTACACTGAGGTTGATTGCATGAATATGGTATATAAGTGACAGAATGCTAGCCTGTCACCAATAAATTTTATTTACCGTAGTCACATTATACAAAATTACAGGGTAACAATCTTTTTTCACACTAAGACAAACGCGTTCTTGACCATTAACCCTTGCGAGATAGTCAGAGGTTCAGGGTTCCATCTCCGCCATTGAGTAGGTAGTAATTTTATGGCCACCTCAAACCCACGGGTTGACCAGATAGTCTATTACGTACTGACTATTACGTATTTGGGGAACAGGTAGGCTTCCTCACAATAACGCAAAGAATGATATTCAAATCTTTTTCACAGATACTAGGAAGAACTATAAGGGTGGACCACGTTGAGCAGTACAAAGTTCCCAATGCGGATATGAGTAAAGTAGATGAACTGACAGCTGCTGTGAGGATGGAAGGTTGTGCACCAACAGTGCCACTGCAAACGCCTGTAGATATTGTACCAAAAGTGGAGGTTAAGGTCGAAGTAAGTTATAGTATAATTCATTTTATTTACTATGAGAGACCGGATCATATCCCGATAAATTAATAAAGCTATCAGTCTTCCCGCGACCACGGCCTATGCAACTGGGTCAAAACGTCGGGCAAAATAAAGGTAATCAGATATCTTTATTAACTTATCATGATATGACCCGGTCTCTCATTGTAAATAAAATGAGTATAATTCAGTTACATAAATACAGCGTTGTCTTATAATCTATCTTGGTGGGGACTGAACTTTGGAGACGTACAAGTCCAGTAAGGTCACTTTTAACATTAATTTCAGGTGTAAAAAACCTATTTTATCTCATACATACATACATACACATCACACCTGATTCCCTGTAGAGGGGTAGGCAGAGATCACGGATCCCCATTTGTCCCGATCCTGACAGACCACTTTCGCTTCATTGAAATTCATACATCTTCTCATACACTCTCGGCGGTTATAGGTACATCTAACATCACCTTTTTTAATATAGGGTCTATCTGACTGTTATATGTTACATAAGTACAGTGTTGTCTTATAATCTATTTTGAAGCGGACGGGGGCACTTTGGAGTCATAGATTTTAACCTTAGGTTCAGGTGTAAAAATGCTATTGTATCTTATTCTTTAAATTGTAGAAAAGTATAGTAAAGAAAAGAATAGTAGTAAAAAGAAGTGTTTGTTATTTTATGTAATTATGAATGTCATGTATAAATGTAGTCGGTAATTCGACGTAGCTCAGTTATTGGGGGCCTGACTCTGTATCAGTGGGTAAAGGGTTCAAATCCCGCTTGAGCTATTAGGCTTAAAGATTTGTTATGTATGAAAGTATTTTAAAAATGTTTTGAATTTTTACATAACCATTTCAGAAAGAAAAGTCCAAGAAGCGCAAGGAAAAACGTAAACACAAGGAAAGTAAGAAGAAAAAGAAAAGAAAACGATCTACTAGCAGTAGTTCTTCGAGCTCCAATTAATAAGGCATTTAAAAGACTATTGTGATTATGTATTAAGAAAATAATGTTAAGTAACAATAAGTAAAACACTGGTAAAAGTAAATATATTGTTTTATTTCATTTCAACAAATTCATAAATGATTTATTCTTACTACTAATGGAATATAAATATAATTTTCATTAACATCTATAACATCTATTAAGGAATTATTATAATGTAAAGCTTTAAAGGAATATAGGCACAGTGACTGTGCTGACATTAAGTAAAAGACTCGTTAAAACACTTAAATGAGACAACAAAAACTGCATAGTTATGAGATCCAAACAACCTTTATCTTATTTCTACTAATTATGTACTTGATTCTGAGATTCAAAACTTATAATAAAAATATCAATTAATAATATAAGTAACTAGCATTCTAGAAACAATTTTAAATACCTGGTTTCTAACATTAATTTAAGACAAAATCTCTTTTATTATATTCAAATTGTCCCTGTTTTCAAACGCAATAATACCTTCTTTATTGCAATAGCTTTGTACATCAAGATTCAAGGGATCATTGTAAGTAATTGATTTGTGAGTACTGTAGCTCACTACATCACCACCTTTGGCTTTAAGTATTGCATGAGGAGCACAGGTGTCCCAACGGAATGTTGTTCCTTTTGATACTATGTATAGCGCTGCTTCACCTAAAAGCGAAACATAGTTATTCAAATTTGACATATATAATTAATATTTCTATTTTGCAAGGAATTTATAAATCTTTGAGAACCACTAATACACTGTTTACACTTATCTAATAAGTGATGGGCTTTACATGTTACCAATGTTACCACAAACTCAGATAGATATTGAGAAAATTTGATTCCCAGTTAAAGAATAAAAGAACATGGGTGTATGGAAGTTTTCAGTGAACAAGGATATAAATTACATATATGTAATACAGAATTTTCCAATAGGTATTAAGATATGTACCAAAACATTGGAATATTTATCTGAAAAGTACACTTACTATTCAAAATCTTGATTTAAGAATAATATACTAATAATAATATACAAATATATAATAATACTACTTATAGTATTAATAATACTTTATATTTAGTGATAATACTACTTAACTTTGATGTAGCGTGATTATAAATAAAATACTAACCTAGAACCACATAGAGAAGCTTATGTCCTGCTCCAGGAATGAAATCCACCTTCCATCCAGCCTTCTCCAGCTTATCAGCTACTTCCTTTGACTCGGCACTGCTCATCAGTACAGTTTGCGCTTGAGGGGCGAAGTTTATGTGCGCTGTGCCCCATTTGTTGACCCCTTCATAGCAGAAACCCCACACTAAGGCACCGGTACCACTGAAAATATAAGGTTACTTATATAGATAAGAAACGTAAGTAATGTGTAAAATTTTAGCAATGGTCAGAGGTTTAAGTAACCCCTAATAAATATTTAATTTACCTATGTATAGTTAAATTGTACATCATTACCAGAATGATCCATAATATTGACCACAACAGGTATTGCTTTAATGTAGCAATTGTATGAATGAAATGATATTAATATCAAGAAACTACAACTATAGAAACTACATTAACAGTATAATCTAGAGAAAAACTCATCATAACTACACATAAAATTTTAAATTAGGATAAACTCATCACTTACTTGTTAGCGAATGGCTGGTTAATAACTCCAGCAATAGGCTCCCCTGTAGTCAGATTGTACGCTCCAATAAGCACAGTGACACATTGCAATCCATGCCCCTCAGTTGCGGTTCCCTGGACACCCGATATGAACTCGGAGGTGGCATCTGTTGAACATGGTATTTGTTTATTAATCAGCAAGTAAATATAAGTATTATAGAGTTTGAATAACTTTTATTACATTCCTTTGTTCCTTTTCACAGGTATGTGGTTTGAAGGGGAAAACATACATAACCAGCAAAATATAATATAAGTATGTAATAGAACTGTGCATAACATATCACTGACTGTTGGGTAAGAGTAAGAGGTGAGAATTAATAACTTTTGACCATCCCAATATGATGAGTCTAATGACCAACTTCTTCATTTTTAGAGTTGAAATACATTTCTAGAGGTGAAATAGGAAGGTTTAAGAAACTTTTTAAAAGTGGATATAAAGTGTAATACTTAGTACTCAAAGAGATACACACCTATGGGATCTATCCAAACACCAATATTTGAAGCATCAATGGCAGGGAGATCATTTGGTAAGTTTTCATAATTATCAGGCTTGGAATGAGCTGCCTCAGCCATTTTAGTTGCAATCGATTCCGGTACAAGAGGGTTAAGCAGTTTTGCGGTTTCTGTAGCATTTTCTTTGAGACAGATCACAGTGCCATTGATTTCAGGACATTCTTCACCTCTGATATTCTCAATGAGTTCAGGGAAATGTGCCCCAATTTCAACTTTTGCAGATTCTTGTGCTAAAACATCTGCGATAGTTTTAAAGTCGCGTTCGAAGCGCGAATTAGCATGTTCACCACATTTTTCGGATATCAGCAAAGAACCCTCTTCTTTGAATCCTTCACAGCAGGCTCTAGCGATATTTGCTGCTCTTTCTGACGCATTAATTAGAGCAATAATTAAATTCGACATTATTTTTAAAGTATTAAAACTTGTAAACAAAAATTTAACAATATTTAGGTGGGACTAGAACGAAAACATAATTCAATTTATAAGATTACTTGAAAAGTGACAAACTGTCAGTACAGAGTTCGAGTTGATGGTCAGTAAATATAATAATAACAAGTATTTTAGAAGGTAACTAAGCAATGCATAAATTGGGCATTCATTCATTAGAACTTATTAAAATAAATTGTGTACATTCGTTCAGAAGTTCAGTTTTTTTTTGCTTTTGTACTACATGAAGATTTTTCTGCTTCCTTCGTCGTAAATGTTAATATACACTGAAATTTTTTATTTCAAGTGTAAGAAAAAAATGTAG